>JBBPDA010047434.1:0-14015 GCA_037974385.1 Arnoldichthys spilopterus
GCCAAGTGCTTACACTAACTACAGAGAACCGCTACAACAATGGATACATGTGCCAGGTGCTTACAAAAACTACTACAGTTTTACTACACAGTGCTACAGTAAAAACTACAGTAAAGACTAAGTGAAACATTATTTTCTGGATGATCTGGTCGGTTATCAGGTAGCAATAGTTCATATGTGACCACAAGGCTTATGTGCTGTGGTGGGTGTGGAACAGTTGAGTCTTGAGTGGAGTGGAGTAATATACTGCTTGACCACTCAGTGTTCTGTGGTCGATGCATATTCTAACATTTTAATTTTTCTTTCTTGCTATGACTGTAGGAGAGGTATATTGGCTTTGAGTCTCCTTCATAATAATCTAGTTTTCCACTGCTCAGGGTTGCCAAAATTGATGAAATGTGGGTTAAACGTGGGTAGACGCATGAGACTTCACCTTAGCCTTGGGCGGTGAGACTGGCACCACAGAGTCAGCAGAGCACAAGTGACCTATAACTGTTCCTTCTGGGAGGACTGTCTCTCATGCAGACCAGCTAAAGTCCCCAACATTCAGAAAAGTTAACCGGCGGGTGAGCTGCAGTGACTCCTTGACAAAGAAATGTTTAGACAGTTTGACCAGCAGTTATATAGGAGCTCACGGGTTGTATATTTCTATTATATCCTATAAACACCAAAAGCAAAAAAAAAAGTCAAAATAAAAATGAAAGCTAATAACAAAATTTACAGACAGAAGCCTGTACACAAAATAAACTGTTCAGTACAAAGACAAAACAATACTTTGCAACAGAGCTACTGCATTTCCTGTTAAAATAGTCAGCATTCAGGTGAATGTGATCTCCCTGATTGGCTGCTTCTCTGTGCCCTGGACTGGATTCCTGAATCTGGAGCCAAATCTTCTTGGCCATTTGCCTCCCAATCCTGTCTGATTATGAAACCTTACACACCCCTTTTTAGTTGTGCTGTGATGAATGAGCAGGCTTGGACACAAGTGCTAGCAAAGTTGTTCGAATTTTAATTAAAAACACTAACCGAGAAGACTGCAAAATTACAGCGCGTAGAATCTCGAAAATCCAGAAAAACACAAGGGTCAAAAATACCGGCAGACAGGAACATCAAGGGAATCCAAAAATCGAAGTCAAAAACACAGAACCAAGTTCATACCTGTGAATACTATGAAAGGCTTAGATAAACGCTCAGAAAGGCACAAGACACGATTTCTCGCAATTCCCCTGTGCCTTCCTCTGGGTCTTATAACCCCACCGGATTAGTCTTTCTGATCTGAGCCACCTGGAGGGAGGCTCCATCCAGGGCGTGCCAAGAAATTCCAGCGACAATGACCTAGTTTGACCAGCAGATGAAGACCTGGGTCTCACATGTGCATATCCCCTTTCAAAACATTGCCGTACTTACATCACTATGAATTTAGTATTCAACAACCACATATATTTTTACACAAGGTAAATAATAAAGTCACTGAAATTACAAAACAATGAACATTACAATATGAAACACTGAATGTTTTAACCATTTTTAACCCTTTAGTGTTCTGGTCAGTTATTTTGTTGAGTGCATTTTGAGTCTTTACATTTCTTAAAAATATTCACTGAACTTAACTGAACCTGATTGTTCCATTACTGCCACTTGATTTAGGCCAGTTATAGTAAAAACAAACATCCACTGGATTTCACTTTGTCTTTAATGAGTAGACCTTTTGGCAGGTGTGTAACATAACTAGTGGTATCTTAGTAGAATGACAGATGTTAATGGGGTAAGCTTTATAGAAAAACAGACATGGACTACAAAGCTCTGTTGTATGTCACTCTGAATAAGAGCGTCTGCTAAATGTTCTAAATCTAAATGTAAATGTTTGTTACTTACAGCTCTGGTGATGCACAAGCAGTCATGTGCATTGTCAATGCAGGGAGTAGTATACTGTTTGACCACTCAGTGTTCTCTGGTTGATGCACATTCTAACATTTTTCTTTTTCGTTCTTGCTATGACTGTAGGAGAGGTATATTGGCTATATTGGTTATAGTAAAAACAAAAATCCACTGGATTTTACTTTGTCTTTAATGAGTAAACCTTTTCCATGAGCTTCCTCTCTGGAAGTTAGACAAAGGCTGTTAGTTGCAGGTGGTTCTTTTGCACTATACTGTCTGTAGTAGTACAAGCACTTGGCATATGTATGTATTATAGTAGTTGCGTTTGTTATTTATCTCATTACAACTACAAGAAATGCTTTGGTCTTTTTGTGGCACCACCTTCAGTGTTACTCTATGCAATGCGAACGCTTGATTGTTTCCTCTGTCCTGGAAGAAATTAAGATTTTAAGAGAATGGAAAAATTTGTTCATGTATTTAGAGTTTTATGACAGAGAAATCTTGATTGTTTGAGGCCTATGTTTAAAAAAACCATGAAGTTGTTGAATAAAAAAAAAACATTTATTGTTATTGTTGCCCCACATTAATAAAAAACAAATTTTTCTTTCCTTTTTTTTGTTGCCATTATAGGGTTAATTCTATTTCTACTATTTATGAACTATTTTCACAGGGCAACAATTGTATTAGTATAGTAAAAAAACATTTTTTTCTTTGACCAATGTCAGACCATGTTTGGCCTTAAACAAATGATTGTTTATGAAACTGTTTATGTTTAGAATGTGTCTTGATAAAAGGGTTATTATTACAGTAAGAGTCATTATTATTCAACAAGTCAGAGAGATATCATACAATAGAAGCTGCTGGAGTCAAGAAAGGAATTGCTGCTGAAGGTGGGAGAATACTTCTACTACTGCTACTGGACATTGTAGTCCCTTCTACTAGACACTGCCCCTCCTAATAGACCGTCGGCTCCAGGCTGCAGCAATAAATACATTATCAATATGACGACGTGCCGCTACGAGGAGTTCGTCTCCCACTCCGATGTGTCTTCGACCACCCACACAAGGGCAAAGACCATGGGGAGCGACTCCTCAAATCTGCCAAGGGGGCTGCAAAGCCTACGAGTTCGCGCTGGAGTTTCGGACAGTGGCGGCCCTCAGCGGCTGGAATGAGCAGCCTAAACCAGCGACCCCCACGGAAGAGCCGATGGAGGTCGGGCAGCGGCGGCCCAACGGCCCGGAGAGGGAACGGAAGCCGAGGCACGAGCGATGCGAGTGCTGCAGGGGGGTCGTACACCGAGCGAGTGTGTGCCCTTTCAATCCACGCGATAGCAGGGAAGTAAGGAGAGAGGTAAGTGCGGAGCCTTTGCACTTGGCTAAACCCCTTATGGTTCCGGTTCGGTTTGCCACTCACCACACTTCTTTTGTCCTTTCAGCTTTAGTAGACTCTGGAGCCGCAGCAAATCTAATTGAGGAGCAACTCAGGAAGGAGTTGGGCCTCGAGTTCACGTATTTTGAGCAACCCGTTTCTGTGTTGGTGCTAGATGGGAGGCCGATTGGCCAAAGCAAACAAAGTAAGTGCACGAAGCCAGTCGCCATGACCGTGGGGTAGGTGCACAGGAAAATGCTGAGTTTTTTTGTCATCTCAGCAGTGGAGCTCAAGATTGTGTTGGGGTTTCCCTGGTTGAAAAAACACAACTCGTGCATCAACCCGGGTACAATACCTGGTCGACTGGGAAGGCTTTGGGCCAGAGGAACGGAGGTGGATTCCGCGTGCCGACATCCTGGATCCCTCCCTGACGGAGGACTTTCACCGTTGGCGCCTGGAGAGGCCCAGACCTAGGGGAAGGGGCAGCCCCGTAAGACGCCGGGGGTCGTCCGTCGCGGGGGGGGTGGGGGGTGGGGGGGTGGGGGGTGATGTAAGTGAACAGGTAAGACCCCCTGCAGTAGAGGGGGGGCTACCGCCACCCAGCGGCCGGCACCGGTCTCCATCCCCTGAATATTAACTGGCCCAACCTAATCGCGCGGAGGATACTCGTTGTTTGCCGTCCAAAAGGCAACGATTGTAGGAACAAGTATTGAACGCGCAACACCAGGTTGGTTGATTCTAGAATACAGTATTGAACTTTGATGAACTGAGCTGAGCCTAGCTCCAGCGAGGGCAGTTGCTACCGAGCGCCCCTCGTAGCTTTCTCCTCCTGAGCGCCGGAGCACCAGTTCCTCTTTTGCTGGTTTCGAAAATAACGATTCTCTGTTAACCGCACTGGTTTTCAGACTCACCTCCATTTGTGACACATGGAATCCAAAGATCTCCCTTAAAATCTATTTGTAATACACAGGCATTTCAAGTCACTCTCAGGGCCAGAAAGGGCAAAAATTGTGGATTTCCAAATATGCAGAAAGCTGTAAAATCAATACTAGACAAAGTTCAAGAAAAGATAAACATGATCCCACCAAACTACCATAAAGACATTCTGACTTTTTTTTTAATTTACAAAAGCTCTAAAAAAAAGGACTTTTGAATCCTGCTGTATATTTTAAGGGTTAAAGTCAAAATTAAGTCCTGCAAAGTAAGGCTAATGGACACCCTGGGATGTTTCTGTGGAAGTGTCATACCGTGGGATCAGTTCTAAATGGGCAAGTTAATTAAATGTTTTAGCCTTCCCATTAAATGTAATTTAAAACAAACTCAAGCTGAGCTTGTACTGTTCAATAGTCTCTGGATTTAGATATGACATACGTAGGTACCATGCCATGCTTTTGGGAAGCACCACTTAGAAATGCAGACCCTCCCCCAATGAGGTAGAGCTTTCACCTGGAAGGGGTGAAGTCACCCCTGAAGGTGATAAAATGGCCAGACTCAATCAACTCTTTCTCTCTCTGGACTGACTCCCTCAAGTTAGACCTAAAAGAGAGGCCTTACCATCTGTCTGATGTTGGCCTGTGCTCAGGTTAGACATAGATGGAGAGGCCTTACCATCTTTGGACAAGAACAAAGCAACTCAACTTTAGCAACTAAGCTAAAGTTAGCATAGATGTCACAAACAAGCTATCAACAAAGACAAACTTGCAACTAGCCTTTCTCAAAGTGGAGCAACCAAATCCTTCACTTTGGATGAGCAGAAATTCATGGAATCCACAACCCAGATGAATCTTTCTGGACATTCCCTCCAAACTTCCAGAAAGACTTTGCAAGGACGCCAGACTGAACAGCATGCTCTCTCTGTTACTAACAAAACTAGTAACCTTAACACTGAGGCTAACTAAAGTTTATAAAGGTGAACACCTATGGTTATCACTACGCTGAAAACATATTCAGTGCCCCACACACTTTTAACTCGGCTGTTAAATAATCAGTAAAGACTGAACACAGAATTCAATAGATTTGTATTTATTACCCCAGACAAGGGTTGTTCTAGAACCCAGGGTCACTTTTCCTTGTTCACTCAGTCTGAACTATACTAAGCGCCTTCTTGGTCATAAAATTTGCACCAAATGGCATGCGTGCACACGCCTGCACGTACACACAAATCCTTCCCACTCATTGCAAATACTGGTGTTGGTTGTTTTATTTGTGTTTAGATTAGACTCTGTTAATAAATATTCCATTATCTGCAACTGATGTGACTTCATTGTTCTATGCTATTGATGCCAAAACCTATATCAAAGAATTCACATTTGTAAAAACCTTTAGAACTCAGATCATTTATATTGCTGTCTTTAGTTAGAAATTAAAGACTGCAATATTTATGATTTGATTATTTAAATGAAACTGATACATTAATTAGACTGATTTTATTTAATTAGTGAGGGTAAACCCCACATCCAAATATAGTAGGCAAAGGCCGAAATAGAACCTACACATATTTTGGACCTTCGTCTTATTTAAAAAAGAGGTGATAGCATTACTTACCCTCAGGACCTTTGCTTGATATGTGGCTGTTCAAGTCAAGTCATGTCACGTTTATTTCTTTGTCACAAAGCAGCTTCACAGAAACCGGGTCCGAGCCCCCAAAGAGCAAACCAAAGGTGACAGAGGCAAGAAAACCTCCCTAAGCTGTAGGAAGAAACCTCGGGAGGAACCAAGGCTCAGAAGGGGGGGGGACCCATCCTCCTCTAGCAACAGCAAACAAGAGAAAAGGAAAAAAAGAATAAATAAAATAAATATATATAATAATAATAGTTCTCAGTAAAAAACGATGGCAGCAGTTTTTTGTGTACAGGTGCTGTGATGACTTTTGATCAGTTCTTTGGAGGATAAGGCTGTTCATATGGGCTTTCCTCAACAGGAGTGAGTGGGCCACAAAAACTTCAACCAGAAATAGAGATCTACTGTGTGTATATAGGTACTGCACTGGACTCTCAGGCCCCTTGGCATCCAAGGATTACAAAAGAGGAAAACCACCAGAAATATAATTAAAGTGACAAAACATTTTCAAAGTGGCTGTGGATCAAGAGTGGTGAGCCATAGTGTAGCATGCTCCTGATCACCCCCATTTGGGTCACCCAGGTAAAGGTGTCTGATGCTCTGCGACCCAAAAACTAAATGACCCTGGTTCATCCCTGATGATGTGTCCAAACTGCACCATTCAGGTGTTTAAATAACTAACTGTAATGGCAACACCTCTGCCACCCAGCAGAGGGCGGCAAAGTGGTGCTATCCCACACCAGAACGGCAGCGGGACTCAGCAGAGAACCAAGCTGGGCAATTAGAGGTGATGATCATCACCTGGGCTCTACCCTTTATATTTCTCCTCACCCAGCTGGTCTTTGCTGAGTCCTTGTGATATGTGGCGTGAGCCTGCACCTTTGTGCTGTCACTCAACCGGTAATCTGGTAAAGGCCTTCAGCTTGTCAATGGGTCTCCCTACTCTACTTTTCTGCCTTGCTTAGTCAGATTAGTCCTCAAGGTTTCTCGTGTGGCACTCTGCTGAGAGCTCCAAAAATTTTTTTTTTCTTCTTTGGGGACAGATTCCCGTCCTTCGTTTCACTCCCATGCTGTCTCAGTTCCCCTGCTACTCAGAGCGAGACAGCAGTGCAAATTAGCGTGCGAGTTTGTTTGTGGTGTTGTACACTGGTGCATAGAGAGAGCGTTCTCTCATTTTGATATATATTTCAGTTCAGGGCTTTTAGTTTGCATATTGCATCAAACCCAAATCAGCCATAACATTAACATCGCCTGCCTAATATTGTGTAGGTCCCACTGAAACAACTCTGACGGTAGCACACTCTGTGTTCTTGCATATTTTATCATAGCCAGCATTAACGTGTTTTGCAACAGGTTCTGATCTGGGACCAGACCAGACAGACTAGCCGTAATGCATCAAGGAGCATTGAATGCCCATGACCCTGTCGCTGATTCACCAGTTGTCCTTCCTTGGATCACTTTTGGTAGGTGCTTTGGCTCCGTGGAGTCTGGATGGACTGAGGTCCCACGAGAAACCTCACACCTCTCTCTATTGTGTTAGGTGTGACTGATGAGGGTCAGAAGGGCATCTTTCTAACTACATTATAATTAAATGTCAGTGGTTCCAAATGGTAATCTTCAAAGAGGTTCTTTGATCTGAGGATGGTCAAAAGGATCACTTGCCCTGAGTTCTTGGTAGTTTCTGTAGAAGAGACGTCCGAGACACTTTGTGTCTAGTAAATCCTTTTGTATTTCTGTTAATCTAATATTAAAGCCTTGTTATTATGTTCAAATTGTATTCTTACTTAATTCACGGTTAAAGCTATACTAACGAGGCTGAGGACTTGCACCTAAACTCAAACTGATATTTCACTGCTTCCTGATCAGGTAATGCGTGTATGGTTTGAGCTCTAGGTAAACTATATATTAGGCTTAAATTCATCACCTACAGGCCTGATTTATAGTAAAAATAATTCTAGTTCGCTGGCCATTAACTTATCGAGTCCTCAGCCCCTACGTATACTAAACAGCTGGGTGAGAATACCGTTGATATACAGGCATATGGTTTATTTACTGGGTTAACAGACTAATTGATTTTAGTTAAAGCCTTTATAAGACTGTGTACCCACCATATTTTGGTTGGGAACACACACGCAGGTGAGGGCGTTTTGAACCAGGTCACATAAAAGACAACCCAAAAAAGCCCTACAGTACTAACTACTGCACACCTAAATTATAAAGCTTTGAAGATGGAGATCTGTTTGGAGATGCTCGGATTCAGTCTAGCCATTCCAGTAAGACCCTGTCAAAGGGGCACAGGTCCTTACGATCGCTGTATTAAGCATATCAATTTTAAGAACTGACCATTCACATTCACGCTGCCTAATTTATCCCACTCTGACAAATGTCATTGAAATGAATACTAAAGTATTCACTTTACCTGTCAGTGGTGTTAATGTTATGGTTGATTGCTGTATAAGTGCCACACTGCCATGTCTGTGTCACTGCTGTGCAGAGAATCTACTAATCAAAAAATATCTGATCGTCAATGGCCCTGTGCTCAGAAACAGACCAATAACTTTGAGAATTAATAAATATAAAAATCAATATAAAAATAATATAAGGTATTTTTGACTATCTGCCTATGCTGGTTGAAGAGTTACTCCACCATTCTCAGAAATGATGGAGAACAACAGAAAAGTGTGCAGTGAAGTGTGCATGCCTCTGTGTGAGCTCACAGAGCTTTGAACGTTCATCTGTAATTAATGCTTAAATCAGCCTGTCTGAAATGTCACCCTGTTAAAGAGCAGGATCACTTCTGCATGTTCCTTGTACACTTCATTTGCCATCAAAACTATGGCTTACCCTTACAAAATTTTGTAAAATGCAATGTATATTCTCTTCAACATTTATTTAACTGGTTTATACAAAGAGTGAAAAGCTTATAGAATACTCAAATAACAATTTTAAAACCATAATTAAGCAGATGAACTGCTTATACAGCATATCCTGCCATAAAGGATATGGTTTCTTAGATAAAAGCATGGCTTCATTGTTTGGAAGTAAGTGCAAGTAGTGGGTAATTAAGATTTATTTTAGTTTAACAGATTAACATAAAGAAAATAACTCACAGCTAGGACATACACAAAACAATGACTAGGAATTAACTATGACAAGGAAACACAGAACACGGCAGGAAACTAGAACATGGATAACGGGTCAGAGAAACTGAACAACCAACAAGAACTAAGACAAACACACAAGACCATATAGAAACACTAAACAAGGAACGCCTGACGCAGGGAGGAGGCAAGGACGAGGGACAGGTGACAAGGGCAGAGACAAGGCAGGGCTAAGGCAAAAACATGAGACACATGGGAAGAAATGAAACGTAATCATTACGAGAAGACGAGACGGGGCGTTACACATGTTTAGTGCTGGAAAACTACTAGACACAAATAAACATTCAAGCAGAAATTATCATAGAGGCTTGTAGCCTTATCTGACATTTATGGTCAAGCTCTAGTCATAGTTCACTTCAGGAAAAGATCAGTTACAAGAAAAGTGTAAATTATGTGGATTCCAAACAACATGTGACGTGAACCACATTTGGAGTCCTCATGAAGTATATATAATACTTTCATGAGCTCTGTTCTGTGCAGATCCACCTAAATATTTCCAGGCCTTAAACATGGGCTGGAATATGTACATTTTGGGAGTGTAAAAATGAATTAACTTGACTATTACGCAGTACTGGTGACATTTGCATTTGATGGAGGCAACAATAATGTTTGAGACTACAGTGTTTGTTCCATACACCAAACCCTCCGTTTTCTACTACACCAATAGAAACACAGTTTTCCATTCTATGGCATCTTTAAATGGTTTTTAAAGCAATACCATTGGCACCGCCAACGAACTGCACTAAACTGCAGCAAATTAACAAAAGTGCAACGGAGTGGAAAGCTCCATTTTCCCTGAGAGCTTCCAGTGTAATAAGAATATATGAGCCAGTATGAAAATCTACAAGCATGGAGGTGGAACCACTGACAGCACACCTGATACACTCATTGGTTAGAACCAAGTTGGGCAGTGGTGCCCTAGTGGTTAGGACATTGCCACTTAGGTTCTCTTGAGCAAGGTGCCATCCCACAACACTGCTCTTCAGGCGCTGTTGATAGCTGCCCGCTGCTCCAAGTGTGAACGTGTGATTATTTAAATCCAGAGGTCACTTTTCGTTGTAGTGCTTGAGTGTGTTCACAATGACAATTAGTCACTTTCTCTTCAACTTGCACTGTTGCTCTCACTGGCTGATGGTGACGAAAATTGGAAATTGAGTTCAAGCCTATGCAAATTCAGTTGAACAGATGAAGTTCAGTTCCTGTGAACCCTCCACTCATAGGAAGAAAATAAGACACAGTTATTACAAATAAATAAAAAACTTACCAATAAATAAAAATACCTATGAAACTTATATGCTCTAGGACCTTTCACTACGTCTCCATGATGAAATAAGAAAATATGTCATATAACATTTGGCACAACGCACCATACAAAACAATGCTCTTAACCATATTTCATCATTTTTTTGTTTTAAGTTTGGTATGAACTACTCATACAGGTTTCTTCACCTCTGTAGAGGGGGTTAATCCTCAGAGAGCCCCAGCAAGCCCAGTAGAGGCACTGATATTAGGCAGGGATTTACTGTGTACAGACTCTCTGCATTCTAGCGAATGACTCATCCTCAAGGTCACTCTCTACACTTTACTTGCACTTCGACATTTCTAAGAGATTCCAGTTCGAGGAGGGAATATTAATAAGTCAAAGCTAAAACAGTCCAAATCTATTAAATCTGCCCTTTGCTGTGTGTATGCACGGTGACACGAAAAAGCAAATGCCCCATTCTTGAATTTCTCTATTGGGATTCCTCTGTATTACTGCATAATTCACGCTCTAAACTTTTTCAAAATCTTCAGATAAAAACCTTGATCTATTTTGTTGAAAGTTTACACCCCCCTCCCTTTATTAGAAAACCCTCCTTTGTATTCTCAGAAATTATTATAAATTTCAGCATACAATGTCAGAGTCTACAGTACCTTTTTACCTAGGGAACATATTCTACCATATTCTATTGCAGTTTTTTGATTGATTTGTTTATTTTAAGCAGACCCGTGTCTTGTCTCCAGGTGTTTTATTTTATTTTTCACCCAAAAATAAGTTAGTAATTTTTTCATAGGAGGTGAAAGTAATGTCCCCTTACAACTCATTTGGCACAGAAATCTAAATCTTAGAGAGTGTATTCTGTCTGTACTGCCCAAATGTTAAAACAGATAAACAGGCCCCTTTTGTAAGAACCAGGAGAGTGAGCACACATGCTCTTTTGATGATAAAGTAGGTAAGTCAAGATGACAACATTGAATCAAAAGAAGATAAAAAATCACGCCGCTTGTTGGCTGGGTTTTGTCTGCTAAACTGTAAATGTAGGTCTTACACTAAGGCCGGTCATTTAATTGAACGGTATTGCTTAGTGACAGTGTCTTTTTTAAGACCCTTGAATGGAACTTCTTTGCCAGATGTAACTTGTTTATCACATTTGTCTCAGAAGATGCCAGTGGTAGTGACCTCAGGTCATCAGTGCCAATATCTCACAGTGTCCCTCAAATGTTTTATTGGGTAATTGTCATATAAATGCTTATTGCAAGACTGTAAAAAGATTTTTTTCACAAATGTTTTTACCCACTGTTTCTTCATTGTGGTTTTTGATACTGAGAGCAGCTGCAGCATCTCCTTGGGCAGTGTGTACTGTGCTGGTGTGCGGTTACCATGGAAACCAGGTCTGCATAAACTCATGCATGAGGGTTCACGTACCACAGTGAATAAACTGAATGACAGTGCTGACACTGCCTTTGCAGACTTTATTCGGCCCTCATGAATGAACACTGGATTTTCTTCACATTCCCTTGGGAATGGGATGGCCATACCAGAAACCTCATTCTGTGGTCAGTGGAGCCCTGAATAATAAAATGCATTTCAACATGAATCAGTAACCTGCTGGAAGATCCAATAAACAATAAGATCTATCCTTCTGGCAAATTTTACTCTAAAACATCCTTACAATATCACTGAAGAACTTTGAGACTCTTTTGCTGTTTGGCAAATTTATTGTAGAGATTCCGCATTGTGCAATTCCTAAAGGAAATGCAAGGGATCAATGGACTTTCAGAAGCATTAAAATGGCCTTATAAGCTATTTGATTGCTTCAAGTTTTCTGTTAGCCTTACAGAATAACTTCTAACCTTGCCAAATAAACCATGTCTGTTTCCCTGAAAATAAAATTTTATTTTCTCTTTTTAATAAGCAGAACCAGAAATTCAATCTAAATATTACATGTATTTGTAATGAATGCTTGTAATTTACTTTTGGCAATATTTGTGGGCCTGCCTCAAGGTTGGGCCCTGGGCCAAACACCAGCAGCACAATTTGCCTGTATTTTCTAATATTAATACATTTTAAATTTGATGCCTGTAACACATTCAAAAAGCTGTGATGTGGCAAAATAAGAGTAGAAAATGTAAATATTTATATTACACCATTTTAAAAAATCCTCAAAAGGCAGGTGAGTTGGTAACATGTGAGTGTATCATAACTGGGTAAGAAAAGATCATTCACCAAAGTCTTGTCAAGCAAAGATGAATTGTGGCTCATTGTGCCAAATGTAAAAAGAATCTGAGAATCCAGAGAAATCTCAGTCCATGTAGGACAAGTCAGAAAACCACTGCTGAATGTGCCTGAGCTTTGGGCCCCCAGAAGTCACAGCATGAGAAACATTGATGAATATGTTTTTGGATGTATCAGGGAGATGTGCAAAAGACATATATACTAGTATGAAGGTAAGGGAAGACATAGCATTAAATTTGGCATTTTTGATTTTATCAGCTTTTAGACCAAGACAGAAAGAACTGTTTCTCAGGACTGAGTGATGTTATTTGATATCCAATCTTTAATGTCCTCAGTCTTATTAAGTTGAAGGTTATTTTCTGGTGTGGCTGATATAAACAATAGTGTGTCATTGTCATTGCAGTGGGAGTAGTAGTAAACAAGTGCAGCTTCTTTGACAGATGATGTCCTAACTGTCCCCAGCACCTCCTTCTCATCAGATGTTTTTTTGTCTTTCTTTTTCCATTTGAAAACTGACAGCGATGAGTCAGGTAAAATCTGAACCAAGAGAATGCTATTCCTGGTATCCTAACCCTTTTTGTAGGAAAGGTTGGAATACTGGATCAAGCAGAACAAGTTAAGATACAAAACAGTTGATCTACATACTTTTTGTTGACATATGGTGTTGATAAACTGTATTGCGGGGGGGGGGGGGGGTGCACCCTTTCTCTCTTGCCCTATCTATATACTGAATAAATTACATAATATTTGTAATATATAATGTATTATTTACACATTGTACATATGCATTCATATCCATCCATTTTCTAAACCACTTCTTCCATTTAAGTAAATAATCAGATAACAGAAATCAGAATATAAGAATAGAACAACAATCAGAATCACAGCATGCCTCACAGACATCTCATGCTGGATGAAGGACAGACACCTCCAGCTCAACCTATCTAAGACCAAACTTCTTATCCTACCAGCCAGCCCAACTGTACATAATGACATCTCCATCCAGCCTGGCTCACTCTGACCAGTGCTCCAAAGTGTCTTGGAGTAATCATCTACAACCAGCTGACCTTCAAGAACTTAATTGCATCAATCTCAAGTTTGTGCAGATTCACGCTCTACAACATCCCAAAGATCAGGCCATACCTACCAGAATATGCCACGCAACTTCTAGTCCAGGCACTGGTGATGTCTCACCTTGACTACTGCAACTTGCTGCTGTCCGGTCTACCTGCAGCCTCAATCAAGCCACTGCAGAGGATTCAGAATGCAGCATCTCGGCTAATCTTCAACCAGCCGAAATGTGCTTACGTGACACCGCTGCTTTGTTCCCTGAATTGGCTCCCCATCTTGGCTATAATCAAGTTCAAGATCATCAATGGATCAGCTCCTGGCTACATGAAAACACTGATTCAGTCCTACCTACCCAACAGATCCCTCAGATCAGTGAGGGACCAGCGGTTGGAGATTCCATCCCCTTTGTAATGATTTGGTACGGGCAGCAAACGCGAATGGACACCTGGTTGTGAAAAACAAAGGGGTTTTAATAAAGACAT
>JBBPDA010047485.1:0-14012 GCA_037974385.1 Arnoldichthys spilopterus
GGCAGCTACCAACAGCGCCCGGGGAGCAGTGTAGTGGGACGGTACCTCGCTCAAGGGAACCTCAGTAGTGCCCGGGCTGGGACGCGAACCTGCGACCTTCAGGTCTCAAAGGCAGAGTCCTAACCACTAGGCCTCCACTGCCCACATAAGGTTTAGGTGAATTAATGCCCTCTGTTCGTCATCGCAAGGATACATCAGTGTCATATAAGCCGAAACAAGTGCTTTGACAGTTGCTCTTAAAGTTTATGGCTGTGAAAAGTTAGTAACCTGAGATTGCAAGAGCTGAGGTAGAGGCACAGTTTCTCTCAGAACCAGAATCACCTTTAGTGGCGAAGTAAGTAAGCACATACATGGGATTTCCAGTCAGTGGTATTTCAGTGGTATGTCTTGGCTCAAGGCATTGGCACTTTTGCTGTGCGGAAGCCTTTAACTGGGCCTTGGCAGGGCTGTACCCTCGAGTCTGGACTCCAGATGTTTTTTGAAAGTCACTGATTTGGACTCGTCACAGCATCTCACACACATAAACAGCTCAGTAAATCTCCAAGAAGATTCTTTATCCCTGTCTCAGTCTTAATTACGTCTCTCTTGTTTGGATTTCATCTTGATTTGGACTCAAACTTCTTTGGACTTGGTCTTATTTAATCCTGTTCTTGGACGTGTCTTGCACAAATGTGGTCTTGACTACAACAAAGGTTCTTTGGTCTTCAAAATGAGTAAATATCCTGTAAGAGAGGAGCTAATCTGCTAATCTAAATAATGTAAATCTACCTAAAATTGAGTAAGGACAGGTTTCACAGACTTCTAAATATTCAGAAATTCTCAGAATTCCTTGCTCATTTATGGGACTTTTTTTGTGACATTTTAAAAAAAATCTTATAATGAGATTAGTCTTTTCGAAGGATTTTTACAATAAAACGTTTTTGGAATTTTTGAAAGATTCTGCATGGTGTCTTATTGTCTAATGACATCCATTGTATTGTTTGGTCTTTTGTTGTAGGGACAGAGGTGGTGTAACAGTAGGTCGCAGGTTCAAATTCCAGACCTATATAAATATATGTAAAGTGTACCTGTGAGCAAGGTTCCATCCCAAAGCGCTGCCCTCCAGGCGCTGCCAACATGCCCATTGCTCCTACATGGATGGATTAAATCCAGAGGTCGTTGTGGTTCACTGTGTGCTGTGCTGTGCATTGTGTTCACAATGACAAATGCTTACTTTCTTTTAGCCCAGCAAACATTTGGATTTGCATATGCATTTACATACCTTTATTTAGCAGAAGCTTTTACGTATATATAGCAGCCAACACGTCAGGGAAGTACAGTCTAACCTATGGCAGGAGCCAACTTAAATGCAAGTGCTGCACGACTGAGTTTCCATTTTTGGAGCAGTGCTAGACAGTTGTAGGAGGTAAGAGACAAACTTTTCTCTGCGAAGTTTGTTGGAATCATTGAAAGGCTATTCTTTGCTTGTTTTGGCTCAGTTAATTCATTTGTAAGTCGTTTTTAAAGATGTTTGAAAGACTACCTCCTAAATGTTCATGTAGACAGCCGTGGAAACATCTGCTAAAGACAGGAATACAAATGTGTGTGTGTGTGTGTGGCCATATTGTGTAGGGCTATGAATGATCAGAATAAAATATTAATGGATAATGTAGATGAGACAGGCTCCAGGTGTGCGGGAGAAAGTTAGAGCAGTTAAGATACAGTGGAAGAGAACTACAGGAAGGTAATGGAGTGATGAACTTAGGTTACACTTTTTCTACTGCACTCACTAGAGATGGGCATGGAATGAGGGCTCCCACTATTAAATGTATTAATAATTGAGTAATGTGATCGTGTATAATCATATATTTTTAAAATAGCTTACATACATTTTATGATGTATGTGAATTTTGACACTACGTACATAAAATGCATTACTGACATCCTGCTGGTGTGGGTTTCCTCTCTGTGTGATGCTCACAGATGCAGTTTCAGTGCTAATCTCTCCCCCTTGTGGAGGATGTTCACATTATTGAACATGACTTTATAATGACCTGTATATGCCCCGTTACTCATTCATTCACAATTGATTAATCACATAGATCAAGAATGACAATTTTTATATTGAGTTAACAATTTTTATCAAAAAATCATGACCGCTGTTATGTGTTGTACAACACCTCGATGAACTAGACAAAAACAAAACAAAAAAAAAAAAACCCCACACACAGCTGTATTTTTATCTGTGCAATATATGTAACTTTTTCATAATGCAACACAATCACTGGGCATTTTTGAATATTCTGTGCAATATTCACCTCTACACTTTTACACCTTTTTTTTAAATAATATATAAATATAGTAAGATTTTATTTTATAGTGTTTTATTTTATGTATTTATATTTTTAGTACGTAAATGTGTGTATATATATATATATATAAGGATGTGTGTATCTATCTGTATCTTTCTCAGCTGCTGTAGCAAGTCAATTTCCCCAATAGGGGATCAATAAAGTTCTATTCTATTCTATTCTATTCTATTCTATTCTATTCCATGTGTTATTAGTAACCTGTGATATTCTTAGGAACCTTTAACTAAATTTAATTTAATAAGATTAATTTATTAAGAATATTAATTAATTAAGAAGTAATTTTGGGCCATTTTTCTGGTAATTTTGGAAATTTTGAAAAACCTCAAGCCTTAGAAAAAGAATTTTTGTATTAAAATTGTCTTGGAATTTCACCCTTCTATAAATACAACTGCAGAGCTACTGAGCTACTGAGGCACTGATACTGTGCTGTTATTGAATCACACTATAAACAATTATCTGTCTAAGACCAAGATAAAATCCTGAAAAAGCAAATACGCTGTCAGGTATTATTTGTCTTTTATGCTGACCTCACTAAGTAAACCTTTCCCTTTTTCATATTTGATTCCCAGCCATAGAAAAGATTTTCTCACTGGGATGTCTGAATACCTGCTGTCCAAATTGTCCATCCTTGGTCCTTACTTTCAAAGCTACACTCACTAACTAACACTAACTGCAGGTTTACCCAGATGCACTCTTGCTTCCAGAGTGTTTTGCTGGTTGAGTGTAATTAAGAGCTGAACACAAAAGCCCACACACCTGCTCCTGCACAGCATAACCGCATAAGAGCCACATTCTCAGATCAAATCAGATATGAAAGAACGTAGTGGCTTATTTGAGGGAGATTCTGAAGGACGTGCTTTCTTAGGTTCTATTCCCGCCCTCGCAGTGCATTTTTCACATTATTTTACACTGATTTGCCTTCACATTAACATCGCTGACAGGTAACATGAATAACACTGACTATCAAGTTATTTCATTACAATGTCACCTGTCAGGGGAGTGGGACATATTAGGCAGCAAGTGAACAAGCAAATCTTCAAGTTGATGTTCTGAAAGCAGGAAAAATGGGTGAGCGTAAGGATCTGAGCCAATTTAACAAGGGCCTGTTCAGATGTTCTAGATGACTGAGTCGGTGTATCTCCAGAACAGCAGGTCTTGTGGAGTGTTCCAGGTGTGCAGTAGTTACTACCTACCAAAAGTGACCCAAGGAAGGACGACTGGTGAATTGGCGACAGGCTCGTGGGCACCCAGGGCTCACTGATGCATGTGGGGAGTGAAGGCTACCCCGTCTGGTCTGATCCCACAGAAGGTGCTGTGGTTTAAGAAGTGATGCTGACTCTGATAGAAAGGGGTCAGAACACACAGTGCAGTACAGTCAGGGTCATGGCTGATCAGTGTAAATTTAGTTGTAAATTGATTTCTATATTAATTTGGTAGTGGAGGCAAGTCAGAATGTTCTTACTGGAGCACCGGATTTCATTGTTGCGCAATTTATTGCCAATAACAAATATTGATACATACTGATCATTTTGAAATGAAAGTGATTATTTGTCATTGTGAACACACTCAAGCACCACAACGAAATGCGACCTCTGAATTTAACCCATCACACGTGCACACGTGGAGCAGCGGGCAGCTACCAACAGCCCGGGGAGCAGTGTAGTGGGACAGTGCTCAAGGGAACCTCAGTAGTGCCTGGCTGGGACTTGAACCTGCGACCGTCAGGTCCAAAACGTCCTAACCACTAGGCCTCCACTGCCCAAAAAATGGCCCAATTCTTGTTTCATGCAGTGCTTTCTCTATTAAGGCAGATAGAACCATGTAGAACTCAGGAAAATGAGCTTCACTTTAGTTTGGACAAGCCTTGACGTCTGAATTGGACAGTATAAGAGGCTTTTGAACAACTGCACTACTTCACTAAGATTTTTTATTGTTGTAAAATTATTTATTTGTCTGTTTACAGATCCTAGTCGCACTGTGTTTATGTAATTGACTCTTGAATGCTGCAGTTTGGGGTTTTGAACAAGAACAATGTTTTCTTCAAAATTCACTGCAGATTAAACTTAGGTTTTAAGTTTTACGTCTAGTATTGGTGTCGAAAATGTTATTGAATATCAGTATCGATGATAAAGAAATTTAAATATCGTGATATTATAACACACTGACAATTCCCAGCGTTTTTAGTTGCAGTATGTAAGTCGATAGATGTACACAACAAAAAGATTGCGCATGCCTTGGACATGTAAAACTGAGCCATTGTTTGCTGCCCTATGCAGAGCTGTGAGAGCTACATGGTGCGAAGTGTCAGTGCACTGCAGCAAATATGGACATTTTTGACCCCACACTGCGCTGACTGTCAAACATGCAACTGTAGGTCATATTATGGCTTCCAGTTGCTGTAGGAAAAAGTTTTTCAGGTTTTTTTTCAAAGCAAAATATTCACTTAAGAATATATCTGTTTAGGGTGTTGGAGTTCCTCTGATGGTGGATTGCTTGCTCGAGCGCTGACAAAAGCTACAATGTGCATTTGCCGCAGTAGTGTGAAGGCAGCTTTTTGTGCCCTCAGGGGAACCCATCATAAGTCTTTATGTACAGTGTATATGTTCAGCTATGTGACAGTAATACTGAACATACTGGTGGTTCTGAACACAAACTACATTAGCCGTCGAAAAGCATTGCTCACATGCTATTGTGACGCCGGCCTGTGGAAGGGAGCCGACACACACGGACTGGGAAGCCTAATGCTCACCCAGAAGTACACAGATCAGCGTGGGCGCAGGGCAGAGCTTTTATTTAAACACTGTTGAAATCAGAAATCGTACGGAAACAAGATAAAGCCTGATCTGACTTGGCTCCTAATCTCTCTCAATCGTACCTCCTCAACTGTCTAGAGAGCCTGGGTTTTTCTTAAGTGTTCTGGCTCCTCTGCTAATTCCTTACAGTTGTCGCTTGTTAGGGGAGGAGCCCTACGTGGGCTACGCTTGGGCTTTAATCATCACTCTGTCCCTCCATTGGCAACCGCAATTCAATTAAAACTAAATTCATTTATTCATTTAAATTAAGATTATGTGGATAAAAAAACAACCTACACATAAAATTATACTGGCCAATATTATTGCTCATCTGAATGTATAGCCTCTTAAAATCACTATTTTATCAGTGATAACTAAGAAGAAAAATGTATAAACTTGGCTTTGCTCTGTTTAATGTGTCCTTACATCATACAGTGACCATCTACACACTGGAAAACAAGCAACATGTCCCCACCTTTACAGATGTTGTGCTATTTCTATCATTATGAGAACATTTGGTCTCCACAGAGAGATAAATATACCCCCATACACACATACACACACAAACACACCCTCACACAGTGCTTGGCAGTCACATTATGTGGTTAGAATTCAGTGCAGGGGGAATAATTAAAGACTGATTGAAGGGAAGCTGATTGACGAGGGAGCAAGAGAGACGTAAAGAAAGAAGGAGAGAGGGAGGGAGAGTGGGAAACAGAGAAAGAAACAGAGATGGTACGTATAGGAGAGCGTCAGAGAAGGGAGAGAGAAGAGAGAGAGAGAGAGAAATGTGAGGGTAAACTGCTCTTTTTTTATTAGGCTTGACCGGCATTTAGTCGTTTCTTTATTTTCGAAACGTCTGAGCTGTAACTCTGTCATGCTTATGCTTTTCTTCTGCGGCCCCGTTACGTTCACATGTTTTTTTTAGTAGCGCTGTCTGTAGTCCTGCCTTTGTTTCTCGAAATCTGTCGCTGTCTTTTCCCATCTTTGTCCCTTTTGTTCTCCACCGCTCGGCTGACTGTAGTTTGTGTGCCAGACGTGAGAATCAGTATTGATTTTTTTTTTGTCATCTCTCTCGCTCTCGCTCTCTCTGCCCCCCCCTTCTCCCTCTGGATTTTCCCCTTTAGTCGTTGTTCATGGTGCATAAATGGTTAGTGATATGCATTGTCCACTCTCTCTCTTTCTGACAGGTCCTCAGAAAAATCTTGCAAAAATGCATTTTGACAAACAGTAGAGTGTTGGTGCGAGGGAATGATGGGATATCTGGTTCACCATGGGGTTATAGGTTTTTGAGAGATACTGAATATACAACCATTTCGACAGTTCCTGTCCTAATATCTGGCTAAGACGCGTGTGAAGCCGGTGTAAAGTATTAAAATGATATCATTATGCCCCCCAATCCTCACCAGATCCACTTAGTAGCTAGGACTCCCATCACGCAATGCCACCAGCCTGCTCATGCAACGTCATTGGATGGTTTAACCTGCTTGAAGGAGAGGCTGCCATATCTGTTCCATAAGCTCGTAGACACCCATGCTGGCTAGTGATTGGGGGAGAGAAGGGACCATCCTTTCCATCCAGAGAGAGTGAGCCACTGATGGCTGCGAAATTCCCTCCTCTGTAACATAACTTGTCCAAAAGTAACAAGACAATCCCTCTAAACAGTGGATGCAGCTACGTAAAGGTGCACCCGTTGCTGACAGAATAGAATGGAACACACATAAGACTAAGGTCACCATGTCTCATGCCGTGTATCTGCTATATGTCTAAAGCCGCTATAGCTGTGAAGCAGTGGAGCTGTGTTCTCTGGAGTGATGGAGCTCCATCCAGGAGTGGTATTTGTGATCCACAACGAATCATCCAGCATCAGTATCTGGCCTTGCTAGTGCTCTCGTGGCTGAAAGCAATCAGATCCTCACAGCAATGTTCCAGCATCTAGTGTAGAGGCTGTTACTGCAGCAAAAAGGGCATTAATGCACTTAGTGTCAGAAGAAGCAGTTGTGCTGCAGTCGGATACGCCGAGCGGCTAAATAGTTAACACCATGTCTTGTAGGGCTTACGAGTTACTTAGCATCACATGGTGACCACACTGAAGGATACACACGCGTATGTGTGTACACACACACTCACAAAAACACATGCATAAATCCATTCAGCGCTCCCAATGTTACTCTCACTCATTTTCCATTTATCATAATCAGCATGTTATTCTTCTTTCTCTCTGCTTTACCCATACACATAAACATACACTTACACACACACACACACACACACACACACACACACACACACACACACACACGCACAAGATGGCACAGCCTCCTAATCAGTCTAATTGGGAGCCAGCAGAAAGGATACAATTTGGCGGAACTGAGCGGAGGGAGAGAGAGAGAGAGAGAGAGTGAGAGAGAGAGATAAAAAGAGGAGGATTGAGCGAGAGCGGTGTTTACAGACGGATTGATGCTGGCTTTTGGCTGCTGCTATTGTTGATATGTTTTCAGTGTTGTCTCTGGGGTTGAATAGAAGTTAATTCTGACATTTAAAAAGCCTTCCGCTACCTCAGTACCTAAGACTGTGTGTGTGTGTGTGTGTGTGTGTGTGTGTGTTTGCGCTTCAGGCTCGATATGATTTTTAAGATTCGTGGTCAAGATTTGATTTTGTTTTCGATGTTGTTTCGGTGTTTAAATCCTCTACTGTACTGTAGTTAAACAATTCCCAGACTGGCTAGGTTTCTCCTACTTCTTTTTCGGCCACGCCCCCTTCCAACAAATAATGATGATAACCAGAGAGTGCAGGCAGGAGGGAGTGAGTGGAGAGGACTGGCTTGTCTATGCTAATCTGCAGTGCTGAGGAATGGAGTCTGACATACGCGGTGAACAGCATAAGCCCCACCCCTTCCCCGCCCACTGCACTCTGGTAGGATGTGCCGAGGTGCCTAGTTTAGGTAACTGACAGTGAATTCCATGGAAAAACAGCAAATAAGAGACAGAAAAGTGAGGCGCGTGCCAATGAGACGGGTTTGAGACATTGTTTACAATCTGAATTGATTTTCTATAAGAGGGAATGGCAGAGAAACCTATGGACATCATTATGTGTCTCTATGCATTTGTATCCTGTCATTTGGCAACAGAAATGGCAACGTGAGGGTGAATTAAGCTTAATATCTCTAACAGAAATGGACATTGAACTGAAGGTCGCAGGTTTACGTCCTGGCCCGGACACTACTGAGGTGCCCTTGAGCAACCCTTCTCCCCGGGCGCTGTTGACAGCTGCCCTCTGCTCCACGTGTGCACGTGTGATGGGTTAAATGCAGAGGTCACATTTCGTTGTGGTGCTTGGGTGTGTTCACAACGACAAGTAGTCACTTTCAACTGTCAGAATATTCCAAACGGGGTGTCCGAATATCTATAGGGATAATTCTGCAATTGTTCACGGGGCATGATATTGATTTTTGGAACAGATATAAAAGTACCAGCTCTCCCGTTGGTTTTGTCCAGATTAACAACATCATGCGATGTGCTGCTTCCTTAAAGAGATGACCAATGCTTTATTGGTGGGATCTCCAGCGCTGTGGCGTTACATGTAACCAAGGGCGATGAAGCTTGTGGAACCAAAGCTTTTTCACTAGCTCCACTCCCAAAGGCTGAAGAATGGCCATAGAAACGCAATTATTAAACACCGACCAAGATGCCACTTGTACAGTCTGGGGGCAAAAGAGCAGGAGCTCAAGCCCTCTCAGGGTGTGTGTGTGTGTGTGTGTGTGTGTGCGTAAGTCAGGCTCATGCATTATAAACCCCTGCATGATCCCACATACGCTTTCAGTACATTCAGCGTAACTCTCACTTAAAGTGTGTGTGATTGCGCTGGTGTGTGTCCCTTTCATCCTGCGAGTGGTTTTCCTGCACATTTTGTACGTATGAATGCGATGCATGAGGTAATTTCTCTTCGTTAACCGTCACATAGCAGAACTGCACCCTGGCTCTTTCCTTTCTTTCATCTGCTTCTCGGTCCCCGTCTCTGCCGCGGAAGAAAAGAGACTGAGCCTTTAAAGAAGAGGGAGAGGGAAGCCGAGGTCGGGTTGAAAAGGAGAGGAGATGTGAAGCCAGTAGGCGGAAGTTTGAGCACACTGGGCAGGGGAGGGTTGTTGAAAGGGACCGGACTGCATAAGAAAGATGGGGGGGGGGGGTAGGGGGGAGAGAGAGAGAGGGAGAAGTGCTTCCGTAGCCTCCGGTCCTTGTCTTTATACTTATCTAGAAAAAGGATGCTCTGAAGTGCACAGATGTGGGCTTTAAGTGTGTGTGTGTGTGTGTGTGTGTGTGTGTGTGTGTGTGTTTGTGTGTGTGTGAGACTGTTAATATTTCATACATTTTCAAGAGTGTAAAGTGGGTTTTGGAAAAACTCCATGTTTAATTCGTTTGAAGCTGAAAGAGTAAAACCATCAAGACCAATAAAAATTGGGACCAGAATTAGGATTAGGTTTAGGATTAGGTTTAGGATTAGGTTTAGGATTAGGTTTAGAACATTTGCATTACTATGGGACTTATTATTATTACATATATTTTAGGGATGCACAGTGATATTGATAACAAGAAGGGTGTAGTAGAGGTCCTGGTCACCCTTGTCTTGCCATATTACTCCATATCACTCAACCCCAGTAGGTGGTTTATTTTTTAAGGGGCAGGGGTGGCCCAAGGGACAAAAACAGGACTTGCCCAGTGACAAACAAGGGAGATGGCCCAATGGTCCAGTCTAACTACTCTATAAAGGGAGACGGTTAATACATCTTGGTCATATAGGGGAATAGCATCTCACTCATCCCCCTACAGATCACCTACTCCTCACCCCAATACACACACACTCACACAATCACACATACATATATGTGTGTGTGTGTGTGTGTGTGTGTGTGTATATATATATATATATATGCATTTATAAATAATAAATATGGATATCCATGACCCTAGGCCCTGATATTATATGGCCTGGCCCATCCCCCTCATTCATTTACAATGGACTTTAGAGTAACAGAGTGGACACACACACACACACACACACACTCACACACACATACACACACATACACTCACACACATACACACACATACACTGAGCCCACTCTGTTACTCACTCTAATGTCCTTTATAAATGTGTGGGGCTGGGGGGTGGGGGGTGGTCAGGCTATACTGTACATATATTTCCATCATGGGCCATTTCACTCACTGCAGTAGATTGTGTACCAGGCTCATTCACACGCAACCACTGCCATTCAGCAGTGTATGATCTCATATTTGCCTGTATATCTGTGTGCTTGACTGAACCCACCATGCTTCAGCAGGACTATGAGGTATTTGGACCGGATATTGAAGAAGATGATGGGGTGGAATCAGGAGAACTGACTCAGTGCCGTAAGTTGTGCTTTCCTTTGGAGGAACTTGACAATTTGGTGAGAAATCTAATGTGTTTTCTGACCCTACATGTAGTCAATCAGCAGATATAAGTTCTGTGTGATGTAAACAGCTATGCAAGCGAACTCCAGACCAGACTGACTATATTTAGGGTATGGGGAAGGGGCGGGGTGGGGGTGGTTTTTTTTTTTTTACCAGATTACCACTTTAAGCCAGGCCTGGGTTCTGGACGCAGTGGAGCTGGTAGTGCGTTAACTCACAGGGAAGGAGAAAAGCCTCTAAAGCAGGCTCCGGCTGTCTGCCTCGCTGTCTGCCTGGCAGATTACACTGCACTGTTTGGACTTTAAAGACAAAAGCTTTTTGTCTTCTATTTAAATCGGCTCCTTGTAATTGTTGCCAAGCTTAAAATGGTCACATTGTGGTTTCTGGGCCTTTTGCTTTGCCTGTTTGTGTGTGCGTCTGTAGACGTCAGGGCTTTTTCTGGCACTTGTACAGGCTGAGCCTCTACTGCAGTTGGATTAGTTTAACCTGGGAAAGTAAGCTGTAATTATAACGATCGCCATGGTGATTTAAATGATGTGAAGCCAGTGTGAATCCCCCGTCATTGTGAGCAGTTTTTACAGTCTGACGGCAATCGCTGATCTAGCCATGTACCACCTGGTGTTGCTCGGTTGGACGAGCTGTACAGATCATTTAGAGTTTAGGTTGGACTTCAGGATTGACGCATGACGTCTGTTCAGCTCGACTCATCAAAACGATGCACCTGAAACTGGAATTTGCCACCATTCTAACACTGGCTCACCTGACTATTGGCAAAATTATAATTGACACACCTCTCAGCCAGTCAGAATCATCTCTACACATTATGGGGATGGGCATTTCAAGCAAAAGTACTGTTTTGACTAAGGTTATTTCCTTACTTGTGTCACCACCCCCCCCCCCCCCCCCAATCCGGCTACCAGAAGGCGTCGGTAATGCATCTAAAAGCTGTTTGCCAACCCCCATTAAACAACAAAAGAAGAAGAACTTTATTCGTACGGATTTGCTCTAGCAAGGGGGTGGATGTTGGTTTTCCAGGGGGTTTGAGACAGCTAGCTAGGGGTGGGTTTTTTGGGGGTGTGAGTGAGCGTGCTAAGGGAAACCAAGGGAAAATATATATTTTTAAGATAAGATGATAAGTTAATTTGACTATCGATTCTTAAAATGACTATTTGAATATTCAGAAATCTTAATCAATCTCTAGTTCCTTCCTTAGTCAAGTGAAGGAAAAGCTCAGACTGAATTTTTTACATGGTTAGGAGTGACCTGAATAGCATTTTAGAGGCTTTGAATATTTTATAATTCAAAACACGTATATATTAGTTTAAGGCAATATGATTTATTGTAATCATGATCATTTATGTGACATGATGTTGCTTTTCTGAGCATATTGTCATTATCATCAGCAATTAAAGAGCATTGACCAATGGCATCTATCATCACAGAGTTTAACACAACAAGTTATTTGTACTCTTTGCTAGTGGTGGTCTAGAGGTTAGAGACTTGCCCATGTGATTGGAGGGTCACAGGGTCAAGTCCTGGCTCAGGCACCACTGTGTGGGGCAGTGGTGGCCTACTGGTTAGGACATTGCGCTGGGGACCTGAAGGTCGCAGGTTCAAGTCCCGGCTCGGGCACTACTGAGGTACCGTCCCACTACTTTGCTCCACGTCTTGGAAGTCGCTTTGGATTTTGGATAAAAGCGTCAGCCAAATGAATAAAAATGTAAAAAAAAAAAAAAAAGGTACCCTTGAGCATGGTACCATCCCATCACACTGCTGCCCAGGTGCTGTTGTTAGCGGCCTGCTGCTCCACGTGTGGATGGGTTAAATGCATAGGTCACTATTTGTTATAGTGCACTTTGTGTGATGGGGTGTGTTCTCAAAGGACAGTCACTTTCACTTCCTCCCGAGGTTTCTTCCTCCAGCATCAGGGAGTGTTTTTCTTGCCTCTGTCACCTTTGTCTTTATCATTATGGGCTCAGACCCGGATTCTGTAAAGCTGCTTTGTGACAGCGCCACTTGTAGAAAACGCTATTTACATGAAATTTATTTGAACTGAGCTGTGTCAGACACTGAATAAAAATAATGTGTAGTCACAACTTGTCAAAAAATTGAAAAAATAAATGTTGTGAAATTAATAAGAATCAATAACAATAAATATTGTGTGTCAAGCAAAAGGTCCTGAATTGTCATTGTCAAAATTAAACGTTTACCATATCACCCACTTCTAACACATACGCTCACTGTCAAAATCACACGTATACTATTTATTTAAATTCACACAATAATATTTATTATAATAATAAAAATATCACCACATAACAGAGTTCTATTTTATTTTTGTTCCTGGGAACAAAGTGCGTTTTCCCTTCTGCCTAAAATCAACGGAAAATGTCTGTTGTTCCACAAAAAACGTTGCTTCTGTGCTCAGGACGATGACATTTTGAAAAGTATGTTTTCAAGATCATTCTCCATTCACTCTAAATGCTAAGTAGAGCTTTCAGAATATTGTAGAACTGTGAGAAATGTCCAGAATTTTCTAGAACTTTCTGGAATCTTTTAGAACTTTCTAGAACTTTCTAGGACTATCCAGGAAATATGGAAATTTGCCTGTTTTGCCACTATGAATACCAACCTTTTTTGGGCTGTGGTTATAAAATCAAAGTGTGTGAGCTATTGTCTACAAAGGATTTGTACATAAGCAGTTGGAATATAACGTTTAGAAGCCACAAACATTGTGTAACATTGTGTTGTTAATTAAAATCCACAAGTAACATCTCAACAGTGGTAAATCGAAGCTCCAGTAACACATTGAGCAACCTACATTCACAAGGACATTTTGGTATCCTTCAGAAAAAGCCTTGATATGTGCTGATTTGTTGTGGGTGGAGATCCGTTGTGAGAAGGAAACACATTCAATTATGAATGCTTGTAAGCGAAAACTGCTGGCTGCAGTTGCTCCTCGCAGAGGGAGGGGAAGGAGACAAGCTTTGCCGTGAGCTGTCTGACAGATCCTTACAGTTGGTTTGTGCAGGCCTGGAAGTGAGCCGACAGCTTCGCTTGGTTTCCCTCTCTTGCTGAACATGGACGTGACTGACTGAAGCCCCGCCTTAGACCATCTCCCACTGGCTGATGCATAGCTACGTCAAAGTACATCAAAGGTTTTACCCGTGAATTTTTCAACAGGTAACCAGGAGAAATTGTTGCATATTGCCCTGCGCTGCTGTCTGTAGTCCGTCTCTCTTTCTCTCTCCCTCACTCTCTCTCTCTCTCTCTCTCTCTCTCAAACACACACACACACACACACACACACACACACACACTCTCTCTCTCTCTCTCTCTCTCTCTCTCTCTCTTTCTCTCTCTCTCTCTCTCTCTCTCTCTCACACTTTCTCACTCTCTCTCTCTCTCTCTCTCTCTCT
>JBBPDA010047533.1:0-14008 GCA_037974385.1 Arnoldichthys spilopterus
AGAGAGAGAGAGAGAGAGAGAGAGAGAGAGAGAGAGAGAGAGAGCGGGAGAGAGAGGATATGTGTAGGTGTTAGATTAGAGGCATGCAGTATGCTATCATGTAACTACACACTCGACACAGGTTTACACAGGATGCATTACATGCCCTGTTGTAAAGGATATGCTAGGTCACACATAAACACCTGGATTCACACACCCACACTTAATGCTTTTTGTAAGTAAATTAAGATTCTCATTTTAGCATCTTAACACCAGACACACCCTACCTTCTCAATGTTTGACTAAAATTAAAAGAGGAGGCCTTAAGCTTCCTGAACACTTTTTGCACATAAATAATTTGCCTACAAAAGATGTCATTATATTGTTAATGGAAATTTAGCATCACATTATGGTTTTCTATATATTTTAATGGCATTGTTAGTGACTGTAGGACTGGATAACTGTATTCAGAATAAAAAAGACATTCTCTAAACAACAGTCAGTGTACAGAAGCTATATAGTAACACAGCTGATATTATGTCAGCTTATTTCATTATTTTATTTTTATATTGTAAGCAGTGTTTGCTTCCTCTTCCTGTTCTATTTTAAAACTTTTTTTTGCGAATATTGAGTTTAAAAAATCATCATGCTCAGTTTTTTATAGCCTTTTTAAATGTCCCTATTGTTTAGTTGATGCATTTTATCTGTTCTAACTTTTAACTCAGAATTATATGTTATGTATTCTGACAGTGCATTTATATATTGTGATGCTATGTTTTTACATACCCATAATTTAAGCTACTATTTAGCTGGCTTCATAAGTTAACTTATGTCCTATCTTGAACCTAAAAGCCAGTATAAAGTGCATTTTCCAGGAGCAGTTATACTGTATATCCATGTATGTTCTGGATAATGCGTAGGCAGAGCTGTGGTATTATGCAGCTGTTGAACTGTCAGGATTGTGCAGGATGCCGCAGCCTCCCACGGCGAAGCGCTAAGCCTCCTTCATGTAGCTAGTACACATCTGGGTTCGAGATGACAACAGGGATTACTGTTGCTTGGAGAGTCTTCAATGTGGTGTTTAGCTGACCGGACGCAGCTAAGTGCTCTGCGCTTTCATTGGGCTGAGTGCTCACTGCAGTGATGTGGATGGAAAGGTGGTGAATATGGAGAAGCATAAAAGGCAGGTTAGAGATGAATGGTTTTGTGTGATATCTTCAACTTATTTTTCTTTGTGAGGTTTCAAGGGAATTCACAAATTTACCTTTCACAAATTCTGAAGGCTCTAAAAGTCTTAGAACAACATCTAAGTCTTATAAAAAAAACAGTAATTAATATTTTTATTATTTTGAGAGTCATTGTAAGGTAGTTTAAGATTTGTTTTTTTTTTTCAGATAAGGCTATTTTTATAATCTGGCTTTAAAAAAAGCTTAAATGCAAATAAGGGTTTGGTACGATGGCGCAAAAGTTGAATGACTCATCTTAGACTTGAGTGTAGTGATACTCATCCAAGTACTACTGTCAGATTGTGAGGGTGACATTTAAACCAGAAGCTCAGTGTCTTAGACTTTCTATTGCTCCTTTAAAGTAGGGATGCACAGATCCTACTTAGAAATTCTTAGAAAACAGATCTTTAAAAGCAACAAGAATTACAGTTAGTACATGCATGTACACAAATATAGAATAACAGAATTGAATTGAATAGGATCAGCCCTTTTCACAAATTACTATTTTTTTTAAGGTAGTCCTCATTGCTTTCACATTTAATTCCGTACATCGGATTGAGTGTTCAGATATGAACTTGCAATCCACCAAATATGCTTTGTATAGTCACACTATAGTTCATTATTATTTTTTAATACTATTATTTAAAGTTTTTTCTACAGGTTACAGAGGACCCAAGTGTAACTTCTAAAGAAATGAAAGCCTCTCTACATTGGCTAATACTAATGCTCATGAGTGCACCATAAGAAAAACACTGATCAACTTGGGTGTCTGTCCATGGGCGGACTGAAAGGAGAAGGCTACTGCTCTTCCAAAAATCTGTGTTCATCTATTGCTTGTTTTGCTGCATCAGGCTGCCATCATTAATGGAACAATCAATTCTGAATTATAACAGCAATATCTACAGGAAAATGTCAGGAAATATGTGAATTGAACATGGGACATGTAGAAAGACGGTGGGCAAGTCCTGACTAACCCAATAGAAATGTTGGGGAAGAACCTGAAGTGAACAATTCATGTGAGAAACCCCACAAGGTGCAAGACTGATCAACAGGTACATTTATCTGGAGTTATTTCTGCACAAGGGAGTCACAGCGGATACTAAAAGAAACAGTTGACAATTTTGTCTCTGACAGATATGTAATATGAAATTATTTTCCTCAAACATAAAAGTCCAAGTCCAAATGTCCAAAAGTCCGATTTTGTCTCATTTGTTTATTGGGATCTCCTTATCTCCTTTGTATAGGGTTCCCAAACTCTAAAGCACCACAGCAACAAATTTCTTGTTGCACACTCTGACATCTATAACCACTACCCTTGAAGGATGAATAAACACATAAAATAAAAACAGATAAAAACCGTCAAACTGAGTTGCAAGTGCAGGAATCCACTTTGACTGCAGAAAATCTGTCCTGTTCAAATAAGATGAGCTAAAAAGTGGATTTGAGCTTCTTTTCTAAACAAGGCCTAAAGAAAGGATACATAGTCTGCTTAGAATTTTATTCATGGCACTGGGTACAAGATTCAATATTTTCATGATATTAAGGGCAAAATCTGAATGAGAAACAGTATTACTATAACCTTGTTGCACATCTTACTAACTGCACTAGAACTGTGTTAGTATTATACAGATAACTGAAAAAAAAATGTTATGGGAAGCCCCTAAGTACAATGGAGAAACTACAAAACTACAAAAAATGTCCCTCAGGATCAATAAAGTATCTATCTATCTATCTATCTATCTGAATGTGAACTGCATAACGAATAAACTGAGCAGGTGTTGGTGACTGGCAACAACATGATGGGATGAAGGCTGTTACAATACAACAATATCTACCTTTCGTACACTGTGTCTCATTTTATAGTTATTGTACAGAATTTGTGTGTTAAACCATTGCTCATTTGGACACATTCACATTGAAAATATCTGAATAGTCCTTTGTGTGTGTGTGTGTGTGTGTGTGTGTGACAATGGCAAATTGAATTGCTTGGTTTAATTCAATTCAGGCGCTTTCGCTTGATCCTCCTCCAGTACTTCAGTGTCTCCATGTGTTCAGGTACAAGTGACAAAGCCCATCTTTCTAATGGAGCCATCATTCATGATGAAGTGTGTGTTTGTGTGTGGGGGTGGGGGCATGTGTGTTTATTTGTGTGTGTCGTGGGGGAGGTGTTTGAAGTTGTTAGAACATAAAGCCATATGACACAGCCATTTCCACTTACATGTCCTTACTTTAATGTGTAGTATATTTGAAAAGACTCTGTAAAGAATGTACAAAAAAATAGAAAAAATAATAGGATGTGTGCAGAAACCAATTGCTGGCAAGTAAGGAAACTGCAATGAAGAGGGAGAGTATTGGGCGGGCGCTCTGGGAGAACACATTATGTTTTATCTCTCCAATGACAGTGTGTACAGTCGTCTGTACAGTGTGTGTATGCATGAGAGATGACACACACCAGAACCCTTAGGCATCAGCGGAACCCTCCTCCAACTGAGACCCCCAGTAAAAAACACACAGATGACAAAAACTGCCAACATATGTCAAAATGTTTAATGCACAGTTTTATTCAGTATGAGTGATATTCAACTGCTTTAAAAGAATAGTTTAGTCAATAATGCTAATTTTGTAAACGATGAAAGGATTATTCAAATGACATTGTGATAACTGGTGACTACTAACTTTCATTCAATGTCTGCATGATAGGCATGTATAGCTGTGCTATTCCTTAAGCTTGAATAATATCCATAAACAAATCATTTCCAATAGATCGGCACACGGTGTAGCCTAAGGTCTCCATGCACAGTGACAAGTGTGATGCCAGTGTTACGCTGTGGAGCAGTGGAACTGTGTTTTCTAGAAGGATGGAAGTCCATCAGATATCTTTTTTTGAGCTGGTGTGGCTTTTAGAATCCTGAGCTAACAAAACTTGTCTTTTTTTTTATACACACACACACACACACACACACACACACAGATTCCCCTTTCCATTTCTTTCTAACTTATCAATCAGAAAAAATACCTTGTGTGTGTGTGTTATTGGTGTCTGTCTATTATGTTGGCCTCCTGTCCTGCGTGTACCCTGCCTTGGGCTCGTAGTCAGCTGGGATTGGCTCCAGTTTCACTGCAAACCGAAATGGAGGAAGCAGTTTAGAAAATGCATGGATGGACATTGTGTATCATGGACATTTCTCAAAGTATTGTGATACATTTTTAAAAAAATATTCACCCATCGTACGAGAGGATGTATATGGTGTACCTGATGAAATGGCAACTTGGTGTATATACAGAGACCCTGTGACATCATATCAGGTTAACTTAGCATATGCAGTGGACACACATAGTCAGTGGACACCTCAGGGTCAATGACTTCAGAAGACTGGCCTCACATAGAGACGAACAGCAGACATTAATCACAGATAAGAGATTTTAGAACCATTAATAAATGAGTCCCAATTCAGGGCAACCAGGAGACAATCGTCTTAGGATTCACATCATGTGTACTGTGCTGAATTATGTTTCATTGACCTGCATTTGTTTCTTTTCCCCCGCTATCTTTTATCACTTTCATTATGGAAAATCTCGGTCTGGCCATCTGGCTGATCAGTGATCAGGTTACAAAGGGGAAAGAGTGAAGTGACTTCCATAAAGCATGAGGAACAAATTCAGCACAGTAACAGTCTGAGTTGTTTTCATGTCTAACTAAGGCAGTGCTCTCTCATGGGTCTGTCTGCCACCCATTTGTATGTGCTGAATAAGTGATGAGACACCTTTACTAGAGATGCTGAGCTGAACGACAGATAGGAACACATAGGATCAGGCCTTTACAATGACTCAACCTCTAGCAACCTTTAAAACAAAAAGAGTTTTAATTTTGAAAGCACTAATATGAATACAGTTCACATAAACTCTATAACTAGGGTATGAACATCACAGTTATGAAATAAAGGTTAAGGTGCTAATTGAGTTTGGTAATTGAGTGAGGTTTAAAACATAACTAATTGTGACACCCTACAAATCATCTGAAATAGAATGTGAAGTGTTGTTTGGAGTGTAGCATGAACTTAAAATAATTTTCGCTATATCATAATGCAAGGGAACTAAACACAAGGTTAAATATCAAATCAAGTCAAGTGAATTATATTTCTATAATGCTTTTTATAACTGCCGTTTTCATAAGGCAACTTTACAGCCGGGTCTGATCCCCTAATGAGCAAGCCAAAGGCTCAGAAGGGGAACCCATCTTCCTTTGGTCAACATCATATAGCAACAACAAACAGAAGAAAAGAAAAAAAAATCCGTTTTTAAATGTAAAATGGATATTTTGTGCAGTTTAGATAGTTCAAGGTGAACGTGCTTTAGGTCATGTGCTTGTATTCCAATACAGTGTCATCTGCAAATGTTGACAGCAATCAGACATATTTCTCCAGAGTCACCTTGTAAGCATTGCTTTGGGAAAAGTTACCATAAAGCACCATTTTGAAGCATGTTAATAGCTCACAGTAGGGCTTAAGTACAACCTCCATTCAACAGGGTTAGTTTTAACACAGTGTTACAAATAAGTGTTTTATATCTCCCATATAAAATGAAAGCTTTTATGAGTTTTTTTTAAAAGCGAGCTATAGCTGTAGAGAGTGCACTAGATAATCCTGGCCATGTTCACCTCCCTTCAGGGCCAGAGTCATATGTTGCATGAATAAAGAATGGACAGATGTAACAGAGGATAATCTTAGTACAACTGAATTAGTCTTGTGAAAAAAACTGGATTCCTGTCAAAACCTGGCTTGTCAGGCAATGAGAATGTTTATTATTTAAGAGGGGTTTGATTTGTTATGGCATTGCTTGGGGTGCGGTATATGTTAAACAAGTGGTGTCTAATTTTGTGCTTTTGAAAATGCTCATACTTTTTTATTCACTTTACAGATAGACTTGGAGCCAGAGGGAAAGGTGTACGTAATTATCGACTTGAGTGGATCTTCCAGTGAGGGTAATGTAAATCTTTCTGGAAATATTGCTTTGGCTAATGGTATGGAGCACACTAGCCTAGTTCAGTGATTGTTTTAAACAGATTGACTCAGATTTGAAGCTTGGTCATGATTTAAGTCACTTGATTTAATTAAGTTTTTGAGGTTCTTCCTGGTCTGGGAAGTGTGATATCCAACCTGCTGTTTAGAACTCCACAACACAGTGATTTTTTTCAGTCTTTAGATGTGATGTCGAGTGTTTAGTTATGTAAGGTCCTGGCCTCAGTCATGTGTTTCTGTTTTGCTCTGGGGAAAACTGTGTCGCATGATCACTCAGACTAGATACAGTATGGCCTAATTCCACCAAAAAAATCCTTCCATATGTGCTCCCCTTAAGACCACTCCCAGTGGCTCTTTTCTGTCAGCCCCTGGCGTTCCTGGATGGTGATCAGAGCAAACCCAGTTAAAGAACTTATCCCTCCCTGCACTCCTCTTCCCTGGAGCAAAGTCTTTGCATGCCTGTCTCTCAGATGCTCATCTCAGCTATGTGAAACCTCACATTTCTCACTTGCTACTTACAATAACTTCCAATAGAACATAAAGGTGAAATTTCACAGTTAACTCATTACTTTTGCACATATGGACTATTGCACACCAGTATACACAGACATGGCTTACACCGTACATATGTTTCTTAGACCTGATGATTAGATTTAGTGTTCATATTTCAAATTAAAAGTGACCCGATTTTTCTTGTGTGGTCAGACTGTAGTCACATTTATTCACATTTCCAAATTAGTATTGGTCATTAGACCAACTGATGCACACATGAATATACTGGTTAGGAGGGGAGGCCAAAGGGGCTAATCACTCGCATTGATGTTCCATATATTTATATTATCTATTACTTAATAATCTTGCAACACACAGTACCTCGTTTTAGGTCCTTTATTGAAAGAGTTCCATACTTAACTTTTTGACAGTATTAGCACTCCTTGTTTCTACACGTTTCTCCTTTTTGTACTGTAGCATCTAATGTTGCAATGGTAGTAACAGGTCCTTTTTGTTCTTTTTCTGTTGTTTAATTGCATTTGCGAATAGGTTTTTAGGTGCATTATCACTCCTTCTGGTTGTAGTAACGTTATTTACTACTAACATGTTTGACCACAAGACAAAAGATTTTCACAGACTTTCCTGTTGCACATTTAGACACCAAAGCCTGCTGTGTTCCAAAAATATGAAAAAAAACACAAAATCTTATATTTTCTTGAATCTTTAATTTTGATGGTGGCAGAACACAAAGTACATCACAGTGTTTCAGTAGCATAAGGGGCTCCTTAAACAGGTGTGGTTAATGTTATAGCTGACTGGTGTATGTCATTGGGCTCACTAATGATCAATGGGAAAAATATTTAATAAAACTTAATAAAAAGTAAGGTAAAGGATTTGTTTTTGAATACATTTTTATATTTCTTGATATTTTCTTTACATGCCAATCTATACAAAATCTAAACTCTGTGGCAGCTGACTCTTTGTCCAACCTTTTTTGGTTGTAGCTTTCTCCAGAGAGGTAGGTCATCCAATCTTTTCTTTTGGCACAAATGAAATGATTTAACAGGGTTTTTACAGCCTGTTAAAAAATTTCATTTGTGCCGAAAGAAAAGACCTACCTCCCCTTTTCCTGCCTACTTGCATGTGCTCTTTGCGTGTGACAAGGCTAGTCAAACAGATGTGTTAGGTAAAGCCAGCTGCTAGTGAGCCAGTTGCACAATGGCAGAGAAACTGCCTTCAGCAGGTTTGTAAAAGAGTTGCAAAAGAAAGAAAGAACTCGAGAAAGCTATAACCAAAAAGAGTTTGGACAAAGAAAGAAACAAAACTAGAGTCAAGATTGAGGAAATGAGGGAACAACTGAGGGAATGCTAACATTAATATTCCATTCCACCTTAAACAGTGCAGCAGTCTGAAGTACCAGAATTTAACCACTGTCCTGTTTAAGGTGTAATCGAATAAAAGAATCGAATAAAAGGAAGGTGAAAACTGCACACGCAAGAAAGAAAGAGGATTGAAAAGTGATGTCACAGAGCCAGTATTTCTACAGCATAGGTAGTTATCAGTCTCTTGTAGTTTTGGGGAATTGAGTGGATTTTTTTCTGTGAAGGAGTGGCTGAAATCTGAAAACATTTCTCTAGAGTACCATACTGTTCCTTCAGAAGTCAATCAGAAAACCTGCAGTTTTTTTCAGGGCTTGTTCACAGAGTGAAACCCAACCTGTTTCTGTGACTGAGAGAATAACATTGCTGCTCAGTACACTAAAGTAATGCATTAAATGTGCTGGATTTAATTATGTATCATTTCCATATTATTGAAATACATTACCACAACACATTTACTCCTAAAATTAGGCGCCCTAAAAGGTGTTGATATTTGTATCTAAATCAAGTAAATGTAGTGGGTTTTTGATGCAGCAGTTAGTATTCTTTTAATCAGACGAACTATTCTGAAAGACATATTTGCATTTTTATTTTTTTTTTATTGTAAACTCTATTAATCTCTGAGAGGAAATTGGTCTTTGCATTTTACCCAACTGGAGCAGTGAGCACACAAACCCAGACCTGTGAATTGTTAGCACACGCACCCAAAGCAGTAGGCAGCCATTCAGCTACACAGCCACAGCACTGGGGAGTAGTTGGGGGTTATGTGTCTTGCTCGACGGCACTTCAGCCACTGATGTTCCTGCTGCTTCAACCCGCTTCTCTAACCCTCAGCCATGGCTACATTCTGAAATTAAATTTCAGTAAATAACCTTTTTTGTTCTAACTTTATTTGGTGAAAAACATCTATGTGCCTTCCTTTCTAAATACTGATTGGCACAGATGAAAACTAGTATTTGTTTGAATATAGAATATACAGTTTAGCCCCACCCTTTTACAGGGAAGTTGTAAGAAGTTCTTGATTGATTACAGGCTCATTTATATATTGTAACGTCTTGCGATATCAGTATTGTGCAGACCAATGCTGCAGTAACCATGTACAGACGATATATTGTGCAGCCCTACTTGACAGTGAAAAAAATCTTATGTGACTCATCTGTTATTCTGATAGTTTTATCAGTATTGCATCAGGAAGTGAACGGTTAGCAGTTCCTATGCCTGAACATGTGGTGAATCAAAGAATGGCAGAGAATATAAAAAAGAAAGGGCAATCAGCAAATTTTTCAGAGACATCTGAGGCGAATTCACAGTGAACCCACATCCTCAGGCTCACCTAGAACGCAGGCCTAGCTCTGTACATTGCAAAGAAGATCTGAGTGATCCAAGGCTTGACTGGATGGAGCGAGAGATTAGGTCAGCACTCTGAGGTTACCTGACAGCTTTGAAGTGTTAACTCAACCCCAGCATGTAACAGATAGATAGATAGATAGATACTTTATTGATCCCGAGGGAAATTTTAAAAAATTTCACAGAGACACAGTGCTGCAGCTGTGTCTCGTACTCCTGGTCTGACCCAGGACCTTGTTTAGACTGATCTCAGGTTTGCTTTGCTTTTCAGGGAAAAAATACAAAATTTTCATCTTACTCTAAATGTAGTTGTATGAATTTTGCATTTTCAGTTGTGCACAGAAGCAATTTAGGAATGAAAGAAGGAAGGAAGGATAGTGTAAACTGCATGCCTGAAAAAAATATCTTATTAAGCATTACACATATAACTGCAAAATGTACACTGCATAGCTATAGTCCTGTACCTTTTCCTTTTCTATAGATGACTGTATGTCTCAGGCTGCATTTATAATGCCACAGAAAACGTGATCATATTCTGTAATTTTTGGCCATATGTTGAACAGATTAGATATGTATAATGAACATGTAAATAGGAATAAAGGACATGGAATCCGAGATGGGAATCTGACATGGGATCTGACTGAGATCCGTTTCAGGCCTCGTTCAAATGTGGAAATAAATCTGATGTCAGATGATTGTATATTCTGTCATCTGACATTAAAAAATTACATTTATACGTATTACATTACTTTCACATGCACAAGTTAACCAGAACTCAGCAGTGATAATTGCCACAAATGCCTAGGTTGAAAGGGCTCTCTGCCTTAAAATAGGACCAGTAATTTAAAGACCCCTGAGAATGCTTCAGAAAGCAATAGCTGGTATTATTTAGTTTATGTCCATTGTGCTGTCTGATTGTTTACTTCCATTTTGGTAACCCAGCCCACTTGTGCTCATGCAGGTTGTTTCAAGTCTTAAGTTAGTTTAAAGACAGATATGGGATATGGGTCACTTTTACAGGGGGTCAGAAATATTGAATATAGACAAAAAGTGAGAACTGGGCCTACAGAGTAAACGCAGCCTTACAGTTTAAAAAAAAAAATCACAAAAGAAAGTCTATTTGAGGTTACTTGACAAATTTCAATATGGTGAAGGTGATGGGGTGTGTCAGGATTTAAAGATTGAAGGAAGTAAGTGGGAGCTTTTACTTAAGACATGGTTTGTTAAACGAATCCGAAAAACATAAAACACATAAACATGTAGGAACACAAACAACTTGGTCAAACAGCGTGAAAACAAGCAGAGATTCCAACATGGACCTGCGAGTGAGAATGACAGACAAAACACAAAGCCGAACACATGGGTATAAATACTGAATGTAATGTAAAATACAAGATGGCTGATACCTGGATAGGGGCAGAGCACGTAGACAAAACACAGGTCAGAGCAGGGCTAAAGAGCACATGGAGCAGAAAACACAAACATGACCATGTGGCAAGCTGAACAACAAAATACAAGAAAACTGTTGGCTCTTTTTCATTTGTTTCATCTTGATACATATCATTACATATCACATATCAGGTAAATTCTCAAAATGTCATGATAACATATGTTTGTCATATCGCCCGCCCATATGTGTGATCACTGGCACATTGGCTGAAATAGTCGATGTATAATTTAATCATAATGAAAGATGTGATTGAAAGGTAAACTTTTTTTTCAAGGAAGCACCTCAGTGTTGTTTAAGCATGATAGAGGCTAAGGGGTGAGTGGCGGCAGGTTCTGGTAGAATAGACAGCTAAGTGGCTGTGATGTGGACGTGCTGCTGTCACCAGCGGGCAGCAGATGACGGATTATTTAGTACTTCATTGTCCTATTCACGAGAGAGAGAGAGAGAGAGAGAGAGAGAGAAAGAAAGAGAGAAAGAGAGAGAGAGAGAGAGAGAGAGAGAGAGATACAATATATATTAAGGAAAATATGCCGTGCTTGTTCACATATACAAGACCACAGTGTCTGGAGAACGTGTCATGAGTCAGAAGGTCTGTGTGTGCTTGTGTGTGTGCAGACACTGAAGTTGCAGTGAAATGTGATCTAATCTAGTTCTCGTCACTCATGCCTATGTGTGTGCTGCACAGTTCTGCTTCTGCACTGACTGCTTCGTGCTTCTTTGCATGACCTTTTGCAAAAAAAATAAATAAATACTGCATATACCAGTCACATCTTACTTCTTAACCTAAATTTCAGCATGTAGGTTTCATAAATGAGCTTCGTGTTAGGTGTGTGAAATATTTCAGAGGTCTGAGGAATAGAAAACGTTTTGTCTGCAACAAAACTCATTATGTGCATCAGAAGCGTGTTGTGCAGTGAAAAGTGAAAGTGACTTTTTTGTCAATGTGAACACTCAAAGTACACAATGAAATTTGACCTCTGCATTTAACCCATAACACATGAAACAGGGGCCACAATCAACAGTGCCCAGGGAGCAGTTCACTGAGAGAATACTTTGTGCCAGGGTACCTCAGTGTTGCCCGGGCTGGGACTTGAACCTGCAATCTTCTGTTCACAAAAAAGTGAAAGTGACTATTTGTCATTGTGAACACACTCAAGCACCACAATGAGATGTGACCTCTGCATTTAACCCATCACACGTACACACGTGGAGCAGTGGGCAGCTACCAACAGCGCCCAGGGAGCAGTGTAGTGGGACGGTTTGTTGCTCAAGGGTACCTCAGTAGTTCTCGGGCCGGGACTCAAACCTGCGACCTTCAAGTCCCAAAAGCAGCATCATAACCACTAGGCTACTACTGCTCACCTTGTTGAAATCCTCTCTAATCCTGAAATGCTTTCAGGAAAATGGTTGTTATTTTTAAATGACCATTTCCCAGCCTTTCTTTATTCCTTAACATTAAACATGCTGTTTTTCTTATTGTGCCTTTGACATATATTTACTTTCTGTTGCCCTGTAACTGCCCTGTGTCTCAGACTTTCAGACTTAATATGGCTTTTGCACAGTACTGTTTTTTCTGACATCATAGAACAATACATTTAAAATGGGCTGTTTTTGCAGTGTATTTTTCAAATATGGCCTATCTGATTGTGGAGTAATGGAAACATTACCAATATTAATTAAAACAATATTACAAAGGAAATCAAGCTTTTTAATTTTAGAAAATGGAAGAATTCATGTTTCTATCATATGGACCCTTAAATATGTACAAACAAAACCAGTGACAGATGCACTCAAATAACATCTGTCCATAGTAGTATGACTCTCTATGCTGATCCTAGATGAGGTCATAAACCTGCAGGAACAGCAGGAGGAGCATGTGTTTTGAAAAATCAATAGCTACACAAGCCAGTACAGACAACAAAGCTTGGTTTCAGGAAGCTTGGTGGAGTATTTGGAAGATTATAGTGATCTGAAAGAACTTTGTACTACACACACAGACACACACACAGACACACACACACACACACACACACACACACACACACACAAGTAAATCTACATAGATCAGCTATTACATTAACACAACTGACAGGTAAAGGGATTAACATTAACTATATACATATTTTATTGCAATGGAACCTGTCAGGAGGTGGAATATATTAGGCATAATAGTCAGTTCTAGAAGTTGATGTGCTGGAAGCAGGAAAAATAGGCGAGCATAAGGATTTGAGCCACTTTGACAAGAGCCTTATTGTGATGACTAGATGACTGAGTCAGAGCATCTCCAAAACAGCAGGTCTTGTGGAGTGCCCCAGGTGTGCAGTAGTAAGTACCTACCAAAAGTGATTCAAGGAAGAACAAGCGTCTAGCGTCTTGCACACCCAGGACTCACTGATGCACGTGGGTTGTGAAGGCTGACTTCGGATCTGAGCCCACTTTTGTTTAAAAAGTAAATACTGACCCTGATAGAAAGGTGTCAGAACACACAGTGCAGTACATTCAGAGCTGTTCCAGCAGCATGAGGGAGACCTACTCAATATTAGGCAGGTGGTATTAATGTTATGGCTGATTGGTAAGTGCGTGTGTATAGTCTGTGTGTGTGTGTGTGTATGGGGGGGGGACAGAGAGAGTGAAAGAAAGAAAATTAAAAAAAAAGTGTGTATAATTGTGTGTGTGTTGGCTGTTGGCTGCCTGCCTTGCATCAGTTCTGCTCAGTATCACTGGGCCTCACACACACACACACACACACACACATGCACACAAACAAATATAGAGATCTTGAACCATGCCTTAAGGTTGCACTGAAGTGAATAAATATAAATATATTTTCTGTAGATAATGTTTTTTGCATGATCTCTGCATGCGTTCTCACACTGACTCTAGGGTTAATGGGAAAAACTAGACTTTCTGAGGCTTTCAACCAGTGTTTCAACCAACCGCTTCCTGAAATGTTTTGAAATGCTACATTGCACATCTGCTGGTAAAATGCATGTGAGAACATTATGAAACCTGACTGACCCAATGATCTGGTCGCATTTACATACAGTGAAGGAAATAATTATTTGACCCCTCGCTGATTTTGTAAGTTTGTCCAATGACAAAGAAATGAAAAGTCTC
>JBBPDA010047563.1:0-14007 GCA_037974385.1 Arnoldichthys spilopterus
AAAGATAAATATAAATATATAAAGATAAATATATATAATTTTATTTTATATTCATTCTTATTTTTCATGTTCTTCTGCTGAGTTTACTGGTTCTTCTTGTCCAACATATTTCATTGTACTGTCGACCCAACGTTAACATACATATGATCAATAAACTGAACCTGAACTTGAAAAACAGCTACACATCGGACCCCAGCAGAAAACTACTGCGGTTTCTCTCGGCTAAATAAGTGTGAGTAAAACATATGGGATATGGGAATTACGGGCTGATGCCAATATACTCAATTTTTCCTGATTATCTCTGTTGTTAGTAAAAGTGACGATCTGTCATTGTGAACACACTCAAGCACCACAACAAAATGTGACCTCTGCATTTAACCCATCACACATGGAGCAGCTATCAACAGCGCCCGGGGAGCAGTGTAGCAGGACGGTACCTTGCTCAAGGGAACCTCAGTGGTGACTTTCAGTTACCAAAGGGCAATGTCCCAAACCGCTAGGCCTCCACTGCCCACCATGCTGACCACGCTGATGCTGATACACACATTTATCGAATGCAGCAACTGGAACCAGACACACAAGGATTAATATTACAGAGAATAGTGGAATATGAACATCTGCCCAAGGCCGATAAACCTAAAAACAATCAGAGTTGAGGGTTAGTTCGATACCCTGGTCCAATTCTACAATTCCGTTGATCCAAGTAAAACTCAGTGCACATTAGGTATAGATGCAAAATGATGATCAGCATCGTCAGTATCAGCAGAAAACAACACTGGACCGATGTTTTGATCTGATCGATGTGACCGGATTATGGATTTATTTCAGTGTTTCAGAAGACACAGAGCAAGTGCTTTTTTTTCTACGTAGATCTCCTCCCAATCTCTGTATTTTTACCTTGTTTCACCTCAGCACTGGCAGGTGCAGATGAAAAAATATTGGACGATCAGAATTGGCCCAAAAATCCAACAGTGACGCATCATTTATACTGAGTTTAACATTTTGGAGAGCGAATGTGTTTTCAGTGCAAACAATCAGGAGAGCAGTGAGAACAATGAGGAGGAGCTGTTGTGTGTAAACAGTGGTCGATGGTGTGTGAGCTGGTAGAAGACACAGGTTCAGCTCCAGGTTTCTCCTCCATGTCTCCAGTCACTGCGTGGACGTGTGTGAAGCTTCATCAGCTCCTGGTTTCATCTAATGAAGGACTGATTGAGCCCAAAGCAAAGATTTGATGGGAACTACAGTAACACTGGGCTCCACTAGGAGAACTCTGGGAATGGTTAAGCCAACACCTGGATACACACACATCACAGTTTACTGTATTAATGTTATTTCCATTTATTTTAGTATTTGGTTTTTTTTTTAGACAGAACACTGCCCAAATACAGCTTTAAAAATCATTTTTTAAGGCCACAGTACTGTATATATATATATAAAAAAAAATTATTAAAAAATTGTGACTCTAAAAATGTAATATTTACGCGTGTTCTCTACAGAGAATGTGCTATTTTCACTTAAAAAAAATGTGTAATTTGAACAGATGTACGCAAAACTGTGGTTGCCAACAATGAATAGATTCCACTCACGTTGTGCATCCCTGTAAAATATCAATGCTCATTTTAAAAAGAACATTATAAGCCTAAAATGTGATTAAAATAAACTTTTACCAGTCTCCATTAAAACTGTAGCGCTGTACTGCTGGCACATGATAACCAAGTACACTCATGAAAATACGCAGTAAAACTGCTCAGGTCAACAGCTTTTCTACGAAGACACTGCGTAAAGAGACCCAGCAGGTGCGGCACTTACTGTAGGATGAGATGTCGATCTCCTCTGGAAGTTCACTGATGTTCACCTCAAACCTGTCCTGAACATCATTCAGGGTTCGCGCGTCGTTTTCATCAGACACAAACGTGATGGCCAGACCTTTGGTCCCGAACCGGCCTGCTCTCGCCACCTGAGAAAGACCAGGTGGAGGTAACGATGACGAAACCGAACGCACAACGAAACGGCAACAGGAATAAATAATGACACCGGTGACCAACCCTGTGTAGGTACGTGTCAGAATCCTCTGGCATGTCATAGTTGAAGGCAATGTTGACCCTTTCGATGTCCATTCCTCTGCCGAACAGGTTGGTGGCCACAAGGATCCGTCTCTGGAAGTCCTTAAACTGCTGATATCGAGCGAGCCTGGCGGGAAGGATCAGAATCTTCAAACGGCTGCGGATACGCAGCAATTTACGGAAAACTCCGGTGCTTTTCAACCTCCTCTCGATCCGCTACGTTTCTGCCAAATACTTACTTAAAGCAATATAGTGTTCATATAGCTGTTCACACAGTGGATAGTTCCTATACTATAGTGTAAGTGACTAATTGTCATTGTGAACACACTCAAGCACCACAACGAAATGCGACCTCTGCATTTAACCCATCACACGTGCACACGTGGAGCAGTGGGCAGCTATCAACAGCGCCCGGGGAGCAGTGTAGTGGGACGGTACCTTGCTCAAGGGTACCTCAGTAGGGCCCAGGGACTCGAACCTGCGACCTTCAGGTCTCAAAGGCAGCGTCCTAACCACTAGGCCTCCACTGCCCATACAGTGTAATGAATGTAGATATAGTACATTTTGATAAAAAAAGCAAGTTTTTAAGTTTATTATTTTATTTGGACTTGTTCTCTCTTCGTGCCTACTTGGCTTTTCTGTCCATTGAGTAACCAACAAATTCCAGTTTTCTGAATCTGAATAATAATCATATAAAACAATCATTTCAGTGTTTCCCCGAACTTAGAAAACAAAACCTATGAATTGGAAACGCACTTCGAACAGAAGCCAACAGGAAGCAGCAAATGGCAAATGTCTTTGCAGACAAAGAACACTTGTGATAGGACACATGCCACTTCACAACAGCTGTTCCGACGTCGTATCCATCTTTAAAAGTGGGAATTTAAATGAGAAAACCTACATTTAAGGGATTCCGACTTTCCATGTGAGCACGTTCGGCTAATTATTACTTTTCTCATTATTATTAAGATGATTATACTGTTATTATAGAACACCGCTGGGCCTGTGGAGGCCTAGTGGTAGGCAGTGGTGGCCTAGTGGTTAGGACGCTGCCTTTGGGACCTGAAGGTCACAGGTTCGAGTCCCGGCCCTGGGCACTACTGAGGTTCCCTTGAGTAAGGTACAGTCCTGCTACACTGCTCCCCGGGCGCTGTTGGTAGCTGCCCGCTGCTCCACGTGTGCACATTTCGTTGTGGTGCTTGAGTGTGTTCACAATGAGAAATAGTCACTTTTTCATCACGGTCACTGTAATATCGAACAGCGGTATTATTTTATTATCCATAATTTACTCATTTACATTTATATTTATTCATTTGGCTGATGCTTTTATCCAAAGCGACTTCCAAGACGTGGAGCAGAGCAGTGGGACGGTACCTTGCTCAAGGGTACCTTGCTCAAGGGTACCTCAGTACCTCAGTGGGACTTGAACCTGCAACCTTCAGGTCCCCAGCACAGTGCCCTAACCACTAGGCCACCACCACTTACTCTCCTTGCTTCATCTACCTCATGTTATACTATTATTATTATTATTATTACAACTACTATATATCCCTACGTCACTTTTGGCCTGTTTGCATCCTGGTTCTACTGTACATACACTAATAGTCATACCCTAAATGTACATACTTCTATTGATTTTTCACCCCAAACTGTTCTATACCTGCACTTCATCTGGTTGGTTTTACCTTTTGTTGTACTGAGCGTACAAAAAAGGCAGAAGAATTTCCCTGGGGATCTTCATCAGGCGTTGCATTTTATAGGTATGAAACTTCCATCAACACAAATACACTGGTAACGGTCGCCATAGATTCTTCCATCTGTAAAAACCAGTCCCATCTCTTACAGCTTCGTTTACAGACACATGACTGGAAGGAAGCCGAAATCTTCCCGGAGGTCAGCGAATGCCCACTGGCTTTCAACATAAGCCTGCTTCCAGCAAACGTCTGCTCTTTCCTGAGAACGCCATTTGCATTCTGGTCTGTGGTGATACTCATGCAGCGGACACAAGATTAGGCTGAAAAACACTGGGGTATTCCTATAGTGAACGTGTTTCTGTATGAATGTCAGTCCCACCTTTCCTCCTGAGGCATCGCTCTGTGGATAGCGATGGCAGGGAAATTCTGTTCCACCAGTAGCTGAGCGAGGGCAATGCAGCGCTGCACTGACTTCACAAAGATCACCACCTACAACACCCAAACCCACACGGCAATGTGATACCAATTACCATAATCATCATAATAACCATGTTTTATTTATGGAGCATCTTTCTCAAACCCAAGGTTACCGAGAGCAAGCTAACGACTCCACAACAGAGGCATCAAACAATAATAACACAAACTGCAAAATATAGCAGACGCTAAACACAGGTGATGCGTCAAATACATATAGTCATAATGTCATGTAGCATGATATACAGTTTATTTAAGGCTTTAAAATGAACTGGAAAGAGCAAAACATGCCTGCAAAACAAAACTATAAATTTTATGCAGTTAATGTGTAAATAAATAAATAAATAAATAATAAATTAAATAATATTTGTTTTGTTTTAATGTTATGTTTGCATGCAAAAACAACTTAAGGAAAAACAAGAAGGAAAATCAAACAGTAAAAAATTGCATATTGGAATAATGAGCTGACATCCAATCAGCTACAGTTATTTGCCTCTATTTTTGCATATTTGTCATACAAAATGTAATATAAGGAAATGAGAACACAGGGAAACGAAGAGCGGGGAAACGATCACCGACACATTTTGCAACACCTAGATCATCTATGTGAAAAAGTAACTCCCCATCTAAATTTAACGGGATGCGTCATCTTTAGCAGTGACAACTGTGACACAGAGCTTCTTCAAACAGACAGATCTGTCTTTTCACATCGCTGTTGAGTAATGAAGGGTTTTTTCTGGCAAAGATCAGAATTCACGGTTCCAGCAATTACCTTAAGCCTCTCGGATGCTAAAGCACCAAAACATCCCACAACACTATCACCGCCATGTTTGACTGCTGGTATGATTTCCTATAGTGGAAGGCTGTGTCAGCTTTATGGCGGACATCATGAGATGCTTTCCAAAACGTTCCACTTTCAAAATAGTCAGTTCACAGAACAACGTTCCAAAAGGCTATGGGGTTATCAAGGTGAACGCTAGTGAGAAGAGCTTTAAAATTTCTCTTGATTATCAGTGGGTTCCATAGTTTTCGACTGCTTTCTCTCTGATGGTGCAATCATGAATGCTGAAGCCTACATCCTTTTGCTGTGAAGGTTTTATTTGAGAGTAACTAGGATCAGTGACACTAGACCAAGATAAATATGCTTAAGTCTCACACATGGCCTGTTGGTGTTATGACAACTTGATGAATGATAAGATCGTTAAAATATGGATGTCCATCTTTATCTCAAGGTAAACCCTGATGATCTGAAACAAGTGTGACAAGCAAAAACACAAGAAATCAGAGCAAATATTTTTTCACAATAACGGATAACATGACTCCATGCCCTCCTGCACACTCATTAGCCTGACCTAACGGCCGGCCGGCCTCAGCTAAAGGCTGCAAGCTGCATGAAAGCACTTTACACCAACACAGATTGTTCTTAAGAGGTCACATCAACTTGGTCAAGACAAACAGAGCCCTATGGATCATCATGTTAACACTTGGACATTAAAACTCTGCTTGCTGCTACATTATCTAAGCACCCGAGGGTCTTTCTGGTACCTTCTTTTCAAATTCACGCCCCCCAGTGGAAGCCTGGCAGAGCGCCAAAGGCCTAACCACACCCTCTTCTGTGAATGAAGAATAACACTTTAAAAATCATGTTGTGGGGAAACAAAGATGATGTGCCGATTTCAGCATAGGGAAAGCAGAATTAGACACTGCAGACAATGTAGACAAGAAAGCTGACAAAATAGCTACTCTGTCCTTGAAACACACGAGGATGGGCGGAGTTACACACTGTACTGTAGCCAGCCTTTAGGCGGGTTACACCTGAGGCTGCTTCACTTTTTCCACACAAATGCACATCGAGAGCATCCTCAGCAGCTGCATCACTGTCTGGTTTGGGAATTGCACGGTCATGGATTGCATTGCCCTGCAGCAGAAGAGTGTCTCCCCTTCCATCACAGACATTTACACCACACGCTGCATCCGCAAAGCCGCCAGCATTGCGGACCGGACGCACCCCTCTCACAAACTGTCCCGTCTCAGAGCGGTCGTGCTGCTCGATTACTGCAATCATCATCATCATGATTATTTTGGTCAATTATTCTGCTCATTGAATTTGGAAAGATCACATCTATTGGACTTTTTAATGTGAATTTTCTTCAATTCGAATTAGAATACAAGTGGAAAAGCCAGTGCAATCACAAGCCCCGTGTAGATCGGCCCCCGATCAGCTCCAAGAACTGAATAACCCAGTGGAATCCAGGAGTAACACAAGACAAGCTGAGTGTTGTGAAACGAACTCCAGCACAATAATCATGTTCTCTCAATTATCTTGTTTTCAAAATCGTCCAAATCCAAAATTGCATGAATGCAAAATCCGATTCATTGCAAGAACAAGCGCTTCGTTAGCTTGGTGTTATTCGGAGTGTGGTCTGCATGAAGGTACCTGGTTGAACTCCAACACATCCAGAAGATCGAAGAGTTTCCTGTTCTTCTCGTTGTCCTTCAGCTTGACGTAGTACTGCTGCAGGCCATGCAGTGTGAGCTTGGTCTCGTCGTCCACAAAAATTTCCATCGGCTATGATAACCAGCAGGCAGTGGGGCAGGGTGGGAAAGGGGGGGGGGGGGTATTACAATGCAAAATGGTGCATGGAAATTTACAGACAGCAGTTTAAGGTGTAAAGACACAAGCGAGAGGTGTGCGGTGGAGGGTTGATAATGTTGGCCACATGTTAAAAAGTAAATTGTTGGGTTGTGGGGGTCAGGGTGGGCAAAAGCAAAAGCAAGAAAAGAGATGTTTGAGGGTTTCACAAAGGAAAGGGTGAAGACAGGATGGAAACAAATATGACACAGGAAGAAGGAGAGGAGAGAGAAGGGATGGGGGTTAGATCGACCCTCCCCTCCCATCCCAAAGCCACACACGGACACCGGCACAGACACAAGCACACACAGATACACAATCCCTCCTTCACAATAGCTCTAAAAATAGCTCTATCTAATGCAAATGTATACAATAATGTATACAAAAGCTACTTATGAGCTCACCCACTTATATAAATTCATTGCCACCACACACAGAGCAGCCATAACATTAACACCACCTGTCTAACACTGAGTGTGTCCCTCCTGCTGCTGAAACAGCTCTGATTGTGGTGCACTGTGTGTTCTGACCCCTTTCTATCAGAGTCAGCATCACTCCGGACCAGCCACTCCCCACGTGAGCCTTGGGTGCCAGTGACCCCGTCACTGATTCACCAGTTGGTAGTTACTAACTACTGCAGACCTGGAACACTCCACAAGACCTGCTGTTCTAGCTCTGACTCAGTCTGTAGCCATCACAATAAGGCCCATGTCAAAGTGGCCCAGATCCTTACGCTCGCCAGCACATCAACTTCAAAAACTGACTGTTCACTTGCTGAGAGAGTCAATGTTATTCAGTGGTGTTAATGTTATGGCTGATTTGTATATTTGCAGATCCCCGATGTCAGAACAGAACCTTGTAATTTGAAGGTCTTTTTCAACGTGCTAGTTTTCATTATGTACAGACCAACAGAAATTTAAACCCTAATCAACACAAAAATCTGGTCAGTTTCCCCGATAAGGGATAAGACTTGACCGAAATAAGGGTGGAAGGATACGGTCAACTTACAATTTAGTTAAGACGATTCAGGGCTTATGACTTGATCTCACATGTTCAGCAAGCTGAAAAACAAAGATCTCACGCTTCTTATATTTTTATATATATATCTTGGGGATATATTCATTTACAAAAAAACTGCTTTCAAACCATCTCTCTTTCTTCTTGCAGTTTTTTGCGCTATTCTGCAGACTCTGGTTGTGAGCCCTGCCCCCCGCGGCTGCGGCGCGTCGTGCCAGCTGGGGATGTTGCCATGGTAACAGCAATCTGTGCTGTGTGTGTGGCCAAAGCCCTTATAAGCATGGCTGTCCCTGTCCCTGGTGGCAGGTGTGGCTAACGTGGTGCCTAAGCCACATGGGACACCTGCTGGTAATTTCGTAAAGGCTCTTGGGTTTGTGTTCAGGGTTACTCTCGCCCCTCTTCTTGTGTCCCCAGCAGACAGGCCATGACCGGTGCTCCTGTGGTCGTTTGCTGGGTTTTCCCCTCTACCCTAACTCAAGTACACCACGGTATGGTAGCAGCACAGGTAAGCAGGGGACCTCCTTCCCCAGCTCCCCAGTGAGTGCACCAGCGACGGGTCCGGTAGAGGTGTGAATTTTCCGAACCCTCTCGTTGAGTTAGGGTTTTCTAGGTTAACAGCCAAGCCTAGGCCTAGAGCGCCCCGACCAGTGGGAGGTGCACTCCCGAAAAGGGACGGCAGCGTCGCCGCTGCGCTCCAATTGCGTTGCATTGTTGCACCCCTAGTCCAAATTTGAACCAATTTCTTTATGTAATAAACACTCACTATTCTGAGAGGTTGTGCTGTCAAGGACTAGGCTTAATCCTGGTCTGGGAAACCAACCTTTATCGCTTGAAAAAACTGGATTAATAGATAAACCTGATTTAACACCAATTTAAGCTTAATCCCTGTTGAATAAAATCTGGATCTATTACACTGAAAGTCAAGAACGCTGCTTCCTTCTCCTGGAAAGGTTTTGTTCTGACGACTTCTCATCCTATTCACTGCTCAAATGACCAACCCAGCCTGATACACAGCTAATGGTCATTGACTTTCTACACGGCCAGCTTAGATCCAATACTCTCGCCGCAGCCACACCAGCACTCGCGCTCGACTGCATGAGTGTGAGCATTCAACGAGGAGTGAACAATGCTTTGAACGATCGGGCGATTCAGAAGAGGGCCAGATGTGGAAAAACGCCTGAGACGCCGGAGACACTAACGAATGTGCTTCACGCGGTCGATGCTCAAGCTACATCGTTGAATGCTCACTGATCCACTTACCTGTCGGAACCGTGCAGTGAAACCACGCTCCCTGCGCTGCCTGTCAGAATACTGTCCGTCTATCCTGACAGGAGGGCAGCTTCGCGGTCTAAAACCTCATCTCAATCAAACACCCTCCTTCTCCCGAGACGCACTGATCACAGATCAGTGCTCAGGCAGCGATGAGCACGGCTGAGGTCAGTGCAGCCACGGGAGGGAAGGATCATGAGGTGGGAAGCGAAAGTATGTCCCCGTCTCCTCTACCTGTTATTCAGCTGGAACTGCTCTCTAGTGTACATCTCTGCTCTTATCCCAGGAGTCTACCTGCTCATATACCAGTGCAGGACACTGACCCTGACCGCTGCGTAGTGTCAGATCTAGGCCTCAGGCGAGTTTGAACTACGTTCAACGGGGCTTCCTTCACAGGACGTTGCTGCTGATTCCCTTACGTAAGGAAGTGGCTCCCGTTCAGCTGGACTCGTGAAGGATCCATGGAAACCTTGTGTCATTTTCATCGCTACGGGCAACGCCTCTGCCTACGACCCGCGCACCTCTCCCCTTTCCTCCAACTTCCTCCGTCGTCTCACCCTTCCCGCGACTTCTTCCGCGTTCTAAGCCTCCCTCACGCTACTCTCTCTCTCTCTCTCTCTCTCTCTCTCTCTCTCTCTCCCCTCGTGCCCGCGCACCCTTTCTCCTACGTCGCAAGCTTTTCCTAGAGCTTCTTACTGCGCTCGCAGCAGACGAGGCACCACTGGAGCGCCACTGGATGGACGGCGGTTTTGGATCTTTAGGCAGCTGGCTTCGACTCGGCCCGAAACGTTGGGGCCAGGGTTTAGACTTGGCTGGACGAGGGATATTTGGTTTGAACCGCCTTGTTTTGCTGAGGAGGGAAGCAGTGGCAAAGCAGTTAACGGGCCGTTTTCCCCATAGTCCCGATTTAACTTTGCCGCCTTCGTTTGTTCGGGTATAATTTCCTCTCTTGTTCATTAGCTACGCTTCGCACTCGGGAGTCTGACAGTGTTGCCTCCTAACCTCATGCCGTTCCACCTGGGGCTTCTGTTAATGAAAAGACAGGAGGATTTGTGGGGACTAAGCTCCGGGCTGAGAGGCCTGCCAGCCGCCCTTAATGAACGGACAATGAAAAGGGGGAACAATGCAAAACTGGAAGCGTTCCCGCATTGTTTTCTTGTGCGTCAGGCTTGCTTAAGTTGCTCTAAGAATTCCCTGCTTTCTTCACACTCTTCCTTTCACTCTGTGTATCCGAAAGTCACAAAGCTGTTTGGGCCTTTTCTGTTGCCCTAATTACACCCATTTCTTTGGCCTGCACGAATAAAAGGCTCCCATAAATGGAAGCAGCACTCGTGCTTTAAAAGCACAGCAACAGCCCTTCTTCTGGTTTTCAGACGCTGTGCAATATGCTAGTCACTAATTTGAAGGTAATTGGTCAATTCTATGTGCTCCCAATGTCCTGTGCTGTGAGTAAGCGATGCTACGTGGACTGTTTGGGCTCTTCGAGAAGCGCTGTGCACTGAGAACGTTCTGGAACAGGTTCCTATTTGTATTTGCAGCAGAATGAACTGGGTGGATGGTCTATTATCTATGAGCCGCACTCCAACTGCCAAAAAACGAAAAAAAAAGGCGACAGTGTGCCAACTGTGACTGTGGCACTGCCAGCCAAAGAAGGGATTTAAAGTGTTTACATCTTTTTTAGCGTGCCCCTGTTAGCTAGCAGCCTGTTATTGGCACAGACGGACAAACAGGCCATTTCGCTCTAGCGTCTATAGCTTCGAGTGGCTGCAGTGTGGCTCGTGCCCTAACGTAAACCCCACCCCACCTCACCCACGGTCTGAATATTAGGGCGGAGTTCGCTGCTAAGGGGAGGGTCACTGGGAGGAGCCGTGGCCATGGTAGAAGGAGAGGACGCGTAATTACATCTTGCATGAACTTTCGGCACACGGGGCGGATTTCTTTGCTCAGGGTGGCACTGAACATCATGACCTGCTTCTCGTGGGGGGTCATGCGGAAAATCTCCTGGACGTCGCGGCGCATGTCTGAGAGGAAGGGGGAGAAAAAAAAAAAAAACAAACACACAGGAAAACAAAGACTAAGCATATTAGTCATAATCCAACTTGGGCACTGCTGAAATAACTCATAAATGATCAAAGAGGATTCAGAGATGATTAAGAGCATCAGACCACTTTGTTCACTGAGCCTATTGGGGGGGGGGGAGAGACACGACCAATATGTCAGATCCAGTCCTTCTGTTCTCTAAAAAACTGTTAAAGCAGCTCTGACAACCAAAATTACATCTGACGTGTCGTAATAAGCAGCACAAGGTACGAGCCAACTCAGTTTTAAAGGGGAAATCCACTGCTTTTTCACACTGCTGCGTAAGCGTTCAGCTGTTCGGCCGCTCAGAAGGGCCTGATGTGAAGTGAAAGTGACGATTTGTCACTGTGAACACACTCAAGCACCACAACGAAATGTGACCTCTGCGTTTACGTGGCTTACTGTATGGAACTGTACAGTCTCCGATTTCTTCACAGTTGTAGTGACAGAGTCTAAACCACAGTCATGTTATTTACAACCTACACCTACGTCTATATATAGTGGAGGCCTAGTGGTTAGGACGCTGCCTTTGGGACCTGAAGGTCGCAGGTTCGAGTCCCGGCTCAGGCACCACCGAGGTTCCCTTGAGCGAGGTACCGTCCCACTACACTGCTCCCCGGGCGCTGTTGGTAGAGGTCACATTTCGTTGGTGCTTGAGTGTGTTCACAATGACAAACTTTCATTTCACTTTCATTAATGTTGGTAAAATCTGAAAAAACGCGTTCTCCTTGGGGCCTGTTTTTCCTTACAACGTCCCGAATCTGATCCTCCACTATGAACGGATTTAGGAAAGACTTCTCAGGCCAAAGCTACAGTAAACAACGTCTCAGTCATCAGGTAACATCACACCAATATCATGAATACGCTTCCTGTTGTGCAGCTTTTAAAGGCGGACATCTGGTTCCATTCACCTCCACTGTAAACAATTCTGTATTGTGAATTGTGAATTGTGGAGACATTTAGACATTGGTCTTTACAAGGATTGTGACTATGTACAAATAACAAGCCGTGTCCTTACTCGGGTAACCGAGCAGAGACTCAGGTTTCCTTTATTCATAACCTTGCAACCTGCTTCTCTAAACAAATGGGACACATTAGAGGGAAATTGCTTCCACATCTAGAAATCTGAGCCTTCTAAAGGTTGTTGAGTGAATGAGTTTCATGCTGGTGAAGGAAAATGACCTCAGATAAGCCTTAGAACCAACTGCTGCTTGTACTCCAGCACAAAGATAAAACTGGAACGACTGCCATCAGAAAAGAATTTGTTACTCTCTCATTCCCTTCTTCCTTCTCTCCATATTTGCTTTGCCCAACCTCCCCGTCTTCAGCACAACAATATCCAGACTGTGAGCAGTGTTCTGCACTGAGAAGCTGCATCTGCTTAAACCAAATCGCACCGGTGCAAAGTTTGAGGTATCGACAACGTATGGAACTGTTGGCTAAAACAGTCAAAGTGAAGTGAAAGTGACTATTTGTCATTGTGAACACACCCAAGCACCATAACAAATGTGACCTCTGCATTTAACCCATCACACCTTCACACTGGAGCAGCAGACAGCTACCAACAGCACCCGGGGAGCAGTGTAGCAGGACGGTACCTTGCTCGAGGATACCTCGGTGGTGCCTGGGCCGGGACTTGAACCTGCGACCTTCAGGACCCAGGAGCAATGCCCTAACCACCAGGCCTCCACTGCCCAATGCTCAGATGAAATTAAACTGTTTTTGTTTTGTAATGCAATATTTTATTAAGTAGATGAGATTAAATTGTGATGAAACTCATGATTTACACCCCTAATATATATATGTGTGTGTGTGTGTGTGTGTGTGTGTGTGTGTGTGTGTGTGTGTGTGTGTGTGATTTATTAACAGCAACCAGGGGTTAGACCACTAATCTTTTCTTTTTTTAAACCATGAACTCCTCACCAAGTTGTTCCAGCATCTTATCACACTCGTCCAGGATGAAATGCTTGATGTGGCGGAGGTTAAGGCTCTTATTGCGTGACAGGGCCAGGATACGGCCGGGAGTTCCCACGACCACATGAGGGCTCTCTCTCTTCAACACCTCCTCGTCCTTCTTTATAGACAAACCGCCAAAGAACACTGCCACCTCGGGGAGCAAGCCAGCAAAAACAGAACCACCTATAACTACAAGCCAGGTAGATTTCCCTTCTACAACACCTGCATATCAGTCTAGATAAAATATCTCAAGTTAAATGCTTACAGGTAAATTTACACCTGTACATTTAAAGGCAAATTCACCACTGCCCCCGAAAGAACGAGAGAGAGACAGAGAAAGAGTGAGAGAAAGAGTGAGAGAGAGAGAGACAGAGAAAGAGTGAGAGAGAGACAGAGAGAGTGAGAGAAAGACAGAGAGAGACAGAGAGAGTGAGAGAGAAAGAGTGAGAGAGAGACAGAGAGAGTGAGAGAAAGAGAGAGAGAGAGAGAGAGAGAGAAAGAGAGGGAGAAAGAAAGAGAGAGAGAAAGAGAGGGGACAGAGAGAGAAACAGAGCGAGAGAGGGAGAGAGAGAGAAACAGGGAGAGAGAAAGAAACAGAGCGAGAGAGACAAGAGACCGAGACAGAGAGAGAGTGAGAGAGAGACAGAGAACGAGAGAGAGAGAGAGAGAGAGAGAGAGAGAGAGAAACAGAGAGAGAGAGAGACAAGAGACCGAGACAGAGAGAGAGTGAGAGAGAGACAGAGAACGAGACAGAGGCAGAGAGAGAGAGGCAGAGAGAGAGAGAGAGAGAGAGAGAGAGAGAGAGAGAGAGAGAGAGAGAGAG
>JBBPDA010047594.1:0-14006 GCA_037974385.1 Arnoldichthys spilopterus
CTCCCGTGTAGTTCTAGGATGATTTTTCACCTTTCTCAGAATCATTGACACCCCACAAGGTGAGATCTTGCGTGGAGACTCAGACCGAGTTCGACTGATGGTCATTTTGTGCTCCTTCCATTTTTGAACAATTGCACCAACAGTTGTCACTTTCTCTCCCAGCTTCTTGGTTTTGTAGCCTATTCCAGCCTTGTGCAGGTCTACAATTTTGTCTCTGACATCATTGGACAGCTCTTTGGTCTTTCCCATGTTGCAGAGTTTGGAGTCTGCTTGATAGGTTGATTCTATGGACAGGTGTCTTTAATGAGGGTGACTAAATGAGTAGGAGTGTCTAACCACTCTGTGGGAGCCAGAACTCTTAATGGTTGGCAGGGGTTCAAATACTTATTTCACTCAATGAAATGCAAATCAGTTTCTATCTTTTATTCAAAGTTATTTTTTCAATTTTCCTTTTGATGTGCTGTCACTGTTAAATAAACCTACCATTATACACAAAATCAGCAAGGGGTCAAATACTTATTTCCTCCACTGTGTGTGTGTGTGTGTGTGTGTGTGTGTGTGTGTATATATATAAGTCACTATATGCTATTTTTTTGCAGACACTTTATAGTAGGTCAACTTCAGACCTAATAAGTATAATGGTCCTTATTCAAAGTGGAAAAAAGGAGGTCATATGTAGGGTTGGTACAAACTGCATTTTACAGTCCTCAAATACTCTTTCTACAATGCAAATTAATGTTTTAAAAAATTAAAACTTTTCTGCTTGTGGCACTTCTGTTTCTGACAACTGAATGACAACGCTAAATCACAAACAGTACAAAACTGGTACACTTTATACTTAATTCAACCATTTTCTGTGGTAGCCTAATTAGAAAAGGAAGAAAAACATAATTAAAGTACCTCTAAACCTCTAAACAAAAACCCAAACACTCAGAGTCTGTTTTAGTAACCTAATAAATATAAAATTAAAATGCACTGAATGTAAAGCCAGCACCTTCGACCTGAAGTCAGAAATATTAATCAATTAAAAATTAATCAGAGAGAAAAACATGCACATTGAAATAAACCGCACGTACATTAAAACATAAATGACGTCAAACCAATTTGGTAGTATTCAAACTAGCATGAAAGGTGAGTCTCCTGAGCTACAAAAAAAAACACTGTGCCGCTAGAACAACGTATCTCTCCACCTTTATTGATGAAAACAAACCTTTGTTTATAATTAACACTAGCAAAATTAACCAGAAATAAGGCTTACATACCACCAAAGTATAGTAGCAATGATTTTATAAACGTTTTTAATGGAAAAAATATTAGACACAACTAGTCAATTAATTAAATCCAGACAATTTGACACTTAAATAAATTCATCAACTTGCATCCTAGATCCCCTACCTATGCTATAACTGGCAAGGAGTCTTTTACGGGGCTGTGAATTTTGGCCCACTCATCTTTGCAGAATTGTTGTAATTCAGCCACATTAGAGGGTTTTCGAGCATGGCCTTATAGTTAATACATGTTTACACCGTATTTTATCAAATATGGTGTAAATAGATTGTAACTGAATACATCTTACTCTGTAGAAAGAATTGGTATAACTACCTTTTTTCAGGAGATTTCACATCTGCAGCAGTCTTTTTCTGGGAAGTGAGGTGGATGCTTTTTCTTGGCTACAATCAAAAGCCATATCAAAATGTCATGTCATCTGTTTTATAGAACAAAGAACAGTAAAGTGAAGTAGAGTAGCAATAAAAGATAAAGAAAAGGAAATACAATATGCAATGAAAAAAAAGTGCTTATAAATATTATTCATGCTTACATGTGCAATGAACAAGAAATATATAAAAGAAAATCATAAACAGCTAATCAGACTAGTCACAATATAACTTAATATATTAAAGAACTTAATGTATTAATAAATACATGTCATTCTATACAAAACTGCAGTGTCAAAGAATAATATTTTTAAGCATAAAAAACGTATGATTTCAATGTTTTCCCACTTTCAAAACAAAGTTAAAAACCTTTCTCTATCATGACCACTTTTCTTCTCCTTCCTCCTCCTCCTAAAGGTTTTTTCCTCCCTCTTGTGCATGTGTAAAGCGTCCTTGGGTTTGAGAAAGGCACCATATAAATGTAACCTATTATTATTATAAACAAGAATTGTAGAGCAGTGGGGTGGGGTGTGAGAATTTAGGTGTATTGAAGACCAAGCGTGCCGCTGCATTCTGAATTAACTGTAGAGGTCTTGTGGCCTTCAGAGGAAGACCAGCCATGAGAGAGTTGCAGTAGTCCAGTTTTGAAATGACAAGTGACTAGATGAGGATCTGAGTAGCGTTGGTGGTGAGGAAGGGACAGATTTTCCTGATGTTGTAGAGAAGATACATTAATAACCTTTCCCAAACATGTTGGTGAGATGAGAATGTGAGACCCTCATCCAAAGTAATTCCCAGATTCTGTCCTTCCATTGCGGGAGTGATGATTGCGTTCTCAAAGGTGATGGCAAAGTCAGGTTGTGGGGATGTGTCCCCTGGGGTGTACGGGAGTTCAGTCTTATTGGAATTTAGTTTAAGATGATGAGCTGTCATCCAGCTGGAGATTTCATTTAGGCATGCAGCAAATCGGGCTAAGACCTGAGGGTTACTGGTAGGAAAAGACAGGATCAGTTGAGTGTCATCAGCATAACTGTGGTATTAGAAACCATGGGAAGATATAATATCACCAAGAGTCAGAGTGTATAAAGAAAAGAGTACTGGACCAAGCACAGAGCCCTGGGGAACTTGAGTAGAAAGTTGTTGAGAAGTTGAAATAAATTCTTTCCATGCGCCTGTTAACTGCGACCATACAGGTAGGATGCAAACCACTGCCAGGCAGAACCAATGGTTCCTCTTTTGTTGAGGGAAGTAAGGAGCATTTGGTGGTGTATAGTACTGTGTTCACTGTATTGTGAAGTTCCTCTGTGAAATTTTTCTATATGGGTTTTAAACCCATTGGCACAAATGAATAAGGTTGTTGGGGTTCCTACTCCTCTGATGAGGAGGTTACCTTTTGATTCGATTAGATGTGTGAACAGTTATTTGAAAAAAGCACATGTTAAGACAGGGGTAGAAGGATAGTAGAAGGTTCCTTGGTTACTTAGTCTGAGGTATAGGGAAATAACAATGGTGCTAATAAACTCTTAGAAATGCTTAGAAATTTAACTCATACAAGGTAACCCCACTCAGCTAATAATTCTCTGGTCTTACATAGACCAGGTGAAACCAATTATGTAAAATTTGCACAGGAACTGAGCTTAGTTCCACAACAAGGTAGCTAACTCCACAACAGGAAAGACTTTAGAAGATAGCAAGCAGTTAAAAAAAGTTAAATTTACCAGATGAAGACCACTTCTAGGAGACCAAGAACACAACTGACTGCAATAAAGCGCTTGGAAATATAACTATTACAAGGCAGACCCACTCAGTAGTTTACACCCTAATCTACTCTGGCTTCACTTAAACCAGGTGAAACCGATTAGCTGTTACAAACCTTTTGAAGAGCTGGTCCTTTGAGATAAACAGTTGAATCCACACTTGGCTCCTTTGTGATTTGTTTCTTTGACTCTGTTCATATGACTCCACTTCTCAAAATCAGACAAGAAAGAAGATAAGAAACATAAAATACTTTTGGTTTTATGTGTTTGCTATCCCAAAGCCCAACCACCCCCAAACTAAAGTTAATCCCCACTAATACAATGTTAGCTACACTAGCTAGCTGGCCAACATTGTGGTACCACTGCACATTGGGATGAACTGAAGTATATGATTAAGCTGTGGGTATATGAATAAACTATTGTGTAAGACCCCTTATTATGGTAAAGTTTTACTTACCATGATTTTTCTTTACGGTGGCAAAAAAGTTGAACTGGAAATAAATGTGTACAATTAAACCATGAAAACACAAATGAATGCATCATTTTTGGTCCAAACTTCATTCCCCAGCATTTAAAGAACACGTGCATGTGTCCAGTATGGCTAGTTTAAGCGAAGATATTCTTAAACTTGTATATGAAGGAACACAATTAACAACGAAAGAAGAATTGTGAAGTGGATACAATGCCGGGGAATACTGAAAAGACTAATGCAATGCAGCCTTGGCTCACGTCGTATGCAACTGAAAAACAATCCCATGCAATGATGGATTTATGAGGTAAGTGGCCTAAGTGCACTTTTCCCAATCAATAGTAAGATTACATAAAACCAAAACGCTGAGACACATTGTCTAAACTCATTTTGTGAAAGATAAAATGTAACACAATGAACCCCACATTAGACTGAAAGCGTATTTTGTATTCTGCTTTAAGAGTTTGTGGAACAAATCACAAAGTAAGAAAAACCTCAGTTTGTTAGGAATCTGATGTATACAGATCTTGCAAATCGCTAGAGAGATGGGTGATGCTCATTTACAGATAGGTGGCTGCGCTTATTTCTCAGTGCTTCAGATTTCCATTCCTTAAATTAGGCCACAGTTACAGTCTGGTATGAAGGTTGGAGAAAGGCATGACTTTGTTGTTCTAGATGACAGCAAGTTCTCTCACAAAAAAGGTAATGTGCAATTTTACTAGATTTGTAATTAATGTAGTAAAGTTTCCATATCAAATACTGATCAATTTCATATAAAATGTTAATTGTAATATGTACCTATATGGCTAGTGCCAATTTGTTTTAACTGGCTAACCTTGCAGTAATATATAATGTATTAAAATCTTATTAGCTGAAATACAATACTTAGTGCACTTAACAAATCTTTTAAAATATACATTACTATCTAAAGAATTTTTTTTACTTCCCTAGTACAATAGCAACAATTGGCAACAGATGAGAGGCACTGCAAGCAGCAGTGGGTCTTCACCATGCTGGAAGTTGGGATAACTACCCTAAGACCAATCCTCAAAGTTGTTAAGACACATTCCTGCCATGTTCTTTGTGTGATCAGGTGTCATGTCAAACAAGGAAATTACCTAACAAATGACAAATAGTGTGTTTACAGGGGTCAGCTCAATCAGGATGGGTATTTGTATTTTTGTGTATGCCAAAAAGACAATTTTGTTGATGCCATGACAAGCAGCCATACTTATGCACTCACACGTATTAAACATGCTTGGCAGACATAAAAGGTGGAAATACAGTGTCAAAAAGAAAACCGCACATCCAAGCTGTTTATAAATGAGGGTTAGAAGGTTCCAACCAGTGGGGTCACTTTCTGGACCCTCACACTCCATTTTCTTAGTCAAATCAGTTTTTACATGTCAGTTTACATGTAAGAACTGTAGAATGGACAACAACCTCACTTTACCATTGCAGTTTCAAACTGAAATGTGTACATACATGAAATATGTACATAGAGAATTACTACATGCATAAATTGAATATTATATTTTTATATATAGTTTATTGTATTATGGCAAGTGTCCACTGTATTAGGGGGAAAAACAGTAAAAAAAAAACAAAAAAAAAACAATAGATCTAGATATCATACATACCTTTATATGTAAAGAGCATTTCAGTAAATAATTTTAAATAACTTAATATATTGAAGTCAAAAATGTATACACTGGAATGTCATTTCAACATTATACTGATTTACTGTATAAAGACAAAATTGGACATGAACCGTATATGCCAGTCATTGTTCAGAGTACATATATTTGTGCCATACCAGTTCAAAGCATGATGGATAATTGTGGGGTGTCATTACAGTGTCATGGCAATTAAGAAAGGATTCATAAAACTATTATAAACAGGAAAATATTACTCACTTAGGCGCCAGAAACAAATATACATAAATGTGTCATTACAGTGTCATGGCAATTAAATAAAGACTCATAAAAAATACAAATTGTAAAATGTCTCTCACTATACTTTGGTTAGGACATTGCCCTTGTGACCCAAAGGTCGCAGGTTCAAGTCCTGGCTCGGGCACTACTGGGATATCCTTAAGCAAGGTACTGTCTTGCTACACTGCTCCCCAGGCGCTGTTGATAGCTGCCTGCTGCTCCACGTGTGCACATGTAATGGGTTAAATACAGAGGTCACATTTCATTGTGGTGCTAGAGTGTGTACACAATCACAATAAGTCACTTTCACTTCACTTTTAGATCCAGTGAAAATATACGTAAAATATATCATTAGAGTACCATTGCTTGTAGTAAATGTTTTAATAAAAGTGCAAAATGAAGATAAATGTATTAATCCCACTGGCTATTTTATTTGCATTGGATGGACATTTCATCATAACCAGCACAAAATGTGTAAACAGTGAAAACTAAAGCAAAACACAATACACACAGACAGAGCCTGAATTCTAAAAATCATACAACATAGCCTAAAATAGTTAAAAAACAGTCCAGATCTTAGGTTGAAGAGTGGAAAAAGGGGTTATGCTTGAAAATCATCACAGGAGCTGAAAAATCTGCACTACATTTATTACACAGCAGCTTTCCAACTTTTGAAGTTTGCACATTTGTTTTGTTTTCCCAATTGCCTTAGCACTGTCTCACCTGACAGCAAAAAAAAAAACAGCTACAAAATTCGGAACTACCCTAAGACCAATCCTCAAAGTTGTTAAGATACATTCCTGCCATGTTCTTTGTGTGATCAGGTGTCATGTCAAACAAGGAAATTACCTAATGAATGATAGTGTGTTTACAGGGGTCAACTCAATCAGGACAGGTATCTGTATTTTTGTGTATGCCACAGAGAATTTTGTTGATGCCATGACAGGCAGTCATACTCATGCACTCACACATATTAAACATGCTTGGCAGACATACAAGGTGGACATACAGTGTCAAAAAGGAAACTGCACCTCCAAGCGGTTTATAAATGATTGTTAGAAGGGTCCACTTAATGGTGTCATTTGCCTCATTTGACATGCTGTGTCACTCGAATAAGCACTGTGTCACCTGATAGCAAAAAAAGCTACAAATTCAGTTATCAAAGCGTGCTGTCATTTCACCCCAGAAAATTCTGTCACATGAAATAGGTGTTATGTCTACACAACCATACATTAAAGTTGACAAAACTAGCCTTTATGACAGCTGATGCCTTTCAGAATAAGCCTTGATAAATGTGTATGTGTATTTATGTCAGTTGTCATAAAAGGCTTGGGTAGAGATCATGTAGCCTTCTATAGTGTGTCCTACAGTGAATATTACATTAACAAAAATGAATGCCAAGGGTTCCTGCTTGAGATCAATTGACAACCATCTGGATGCCAATGAAAGATCGTTTGAATTCCATATCCACTTCACTCTTTTCAGTACAAACAACTCTTGTCAATCTGTCTAAGAAAGCATCATCAAATTAATCCAAGCTTACTGAGGCACACAATAGGATCTTTGTCACACAAGAGACCATTAATGTGCATGGGAACCAATTGATCTCAATGGAAAAAGATTAAGAGCAGCTACAGGATAAAATTGATCATTTAGAGAATCAAAAAATAATGTTTTCCTGAAAAAGTGTTTGCCAAACATCTGTCAAATCTTTCCTGAAATATGAAGAGGTACAGCTTGTCCCAATCAGCAAAAGTGGCTTTGCATTTCCCCCTGTCCATCAAGTGGGTCTGATTGTGTCCAGCCTCCCCCTACTGGTTCAGGCTCCTTACACCCCTTTCAGTAACTACCTCAAATATTCAAACACTGCAGCACAATCCCATCTGAAGGTCCAAATCAACTCCAGGTCCCGAATGTAACAAGTGAGGAGTAATTCAAGTGAGACCACAACCTTCCCAACCTAGAAGGTAGTGGGTACCCTCCTGAACCTTCACTATACAGGCAAGAGACCCCACCACAAAGTGGGGTGCCAGAGCAGCTGTCGGCGTAGTTGGTTCCTTTTGCCTTTGGGACCTGAAGTTTGCAGGTTCAAGTCCCAGCCCGGGGAATACTGAGTTACCCTTGAGCACAGTACCGTTTCACTACACTGCTCCCCGGGCGCTGCTGATAGCTGCCTGCTGCTCCACGTGTGCACTTTGCCTCATTTCATTTTAAATGAGCTTTGGCCAAGAGAAAATGGTGGACATTTCTGGATCATTTTCACATTTTCATGCTTTCTTCTTTTAATGATCGAGCTTAAACCTGCAATTGTGATTGGCACAATGAATTGTGTTCACAGACAACAATGAAGGTGTTCCTGAGCCCATGCAGCGATTTCCATGACTAAATCATGCCTTTTTAAAGCAGTGCTGCCTGAGGGCCTGAAGATCATGGGCATCCAATATTGATTTTCAGCCTTGTCCTTGGCAAATGTCTCAATCTTTTGATAAATGTTACTTACTGCAGATAATGAGATATTTAAAGTTTCACAAATTTATGTTGAACATAAATCTGAAATTATTTCACGTTACTTCTGAGAGACTCTGCCTCTCGAAGATGCTCCTTTAATGCCCAATCATGTTACTGATCTGTTGCAAATTAATCTAACTAATTACAAAATGTTCCTCCAACTGTTTTATTTAGTATTACTTGCTTTTCTAGCCTTTTGGTGCACCATCCCAACTTTCTGGAGACATATTAAGACAGTAATTGAGATAGTAATATCTCACTTTTAGCATTTGGTATGTTTTCTGTGTTCTATTGTGAATAAAATACTGGTTTATGAGATTTGCAAATCATTGCATTTTGTTTTTATTTACATTTTACACAGTGTTCCAACTTATTTGGAATTGGGGTTATACCTGTTTTTCAAGACTTTATGGATTTTAAGGTCATTGCTCTATACTAGGAACTTGAAAAACTTAGTAACTTTGTTTACCTCTAAATGAAGAACATAATCAGTTTAGTAATAGAAGTATGCTAAATATAGACTCCAAAATTATGGCTAAACTACTTATAGACTGGAAAATAAGCTATGAAAAGTAATTAAATCTGATCCAAACTGGATTTGTGAAAATGTGGTTCATCTCAGACAACATACAGCACCTATTAAATATTGTAGATTTTGTCAATACAATAGATAAAAAACCGACTCTTATAATAACACTTAAAAACAAATTTCAGTGTAAGCAGATCAGACTTGGTAAGTTCAGGTCTTTTGAATATTTTTTTTTCTTTGTGCTGTAATGAAAGGCTAACCAAGAATCTTGTTTACTGTTATTTATGCCACCCACCCCCCAATAAAGCCTAAACTTTATGGATAAATTCTCTGAAATGCTGTCTATAATTTCTACTGGTTTTAAATCTTTTACTTTAACTGGTGATTTTAACACATTGATAACACTAAGGATAGCATTTCTAAAGAACTCACAGCTCTGTTTGACACATTTGGTCTTGGATTTAGCCATGTCTGATCATTATGGTGTTTTCTTTGATGTTCTTATTGCTCCAGTCACTCAAACTACATCTGTAACAGTCAAAAAAGGTATATTAATGACAATAGCACTTTATTTATGGAAGCCATGTCAACACTACCTAATATAATGGCCAACTCTGTTGATGACCATCTCACTCTGTTTGACTCTAAAGTTCTTAGGATCTCTGATGCTATTGCACCTGTGTAGGAAAAAAACAATCTCTGTGTAAACAGAAAGCACCATGGAGAAATAACACAGTGGTTGCAAACCAGAAGAGACAATGCAGCAAGGCAGAATGCAAATGGATAAAAAGTAAACTTCAGGTTGACTGACATTTTGAGAGATTATCTTGATATTTATATCTATGAACTAAAAAGGGCCAGCTGATCTTACTTCTCTAATATCATTAAGCGAAACATCAATAGCACTCGTGCTCTGTTTGCCACTGTGGATGGTTCAACAAATCACCCTCTGCAGTTCCCTCTATAGTTCTTTCTTCTTGAAAATATAAGAGCATGCATTGGCCCCAAACAGTGTAGTGACATTAAATTTCTATCAACACGCACAAAAATGCTGAACTCAATGTCTGAATTTAGTGCAATCAACACAAAACACAAAAAATAGTGCTGCATCTTAAACCATCTACTTGCTGCCTTGACATTATGCCTTCAAACTTTTTTTTAAAAGTGTTTCAGCTGTATTGTAGCTGAAATGTTGCAAACGCTGAATGGCTTACTTCTTACAGGCATGTTTCCTACAGAACTAATAAAAAAGCAGCTGTCAAACCTGTCCTGAAAAAGAAAAGCCTGGATGCCTCTGTACTCAACAACTATAGGAATATCTCAAATCTCCCTTTCATTGGCAAAATTATTGAGAAAGTAGTTTACAACCAGATCAATGCTTACTTCTAAAGTCATCAGGGCACCCTGTACACAAGGAACTGCTCCTGCCCATTTACACGGAAAACTATTATTATTATATATATTTATTTTATTTATTCTTTTTCTCCTCTTCATTTCTCCTTTGTTATTGCTATCCAGTGTCAACCATAGGAGGATGGGTTCCCCCTTCTGAGCCTTGGTTTCTCCTGAGGTTTCTTCCTACAGCTAGGGAGTTTTTCCTTGCCTCTGTTGCCTTTGGCTTGCTCTTTGGGGGCTTGGACCCAGTTTCTGTAAAGCTGCTTTGTGACGTCAGTACTACAGAAATAAATAATCTTGATAATATAATATATAATTATCAAGTCAATAAACTTGACTTGAACTACTTTAACCTAAAGGCTACTTTGATGACCTCCAGTCAGGCTTTTGCCAACATCACAGTACTGAAACAACTCTTACAAAGACAGTAAATGATATTTGTCTAAACACTGATGCACATAAGTTAACCCTGTTGGTGCGGATAGATCTTAGTGCAGCCACTGTTGATCATAATATACTCCTGTACAGGTTAGAAAAATGAATCAGGTTCTCTGGAGTAGTCCTCAGATGGTTCACATCCTACCTAGAAGGCAGGGGATATTTTATCTTGTTACAAATCAGTGAAAACCAGTATGCCATATGGAGTCCCACAAGGCTCCATCCTCAGGTCTCTTTTGTTCAGTTCAGTCTCTAGATGCTTCCCCTTTGGACAGATTCTACAAGAGCACAACGTGGCCCATCATAGCTATACAAATGACACTCAAATCTATCTAGCTCTTTCACCTAATGGTTTCAGTCCTGCAAACTCACTGTATTATGCCTTGAAACAGTAAATGTCTGGATGCAACAAAACTTCCTGCAGCTGAATAAAGACAAGAATGAGGTAGTTCTGTTTGGGAACAAAGAAGAAAGGTTGCAATTTAGTGCCTATCTGAGATCCAAGGATATAAAGACCAGGCCAAAAATCTTGGTGTAATCATGGATGAGGATTTTAATTTCAGTGATCACATTAAAGCTGTAACTAAATCTGCATTCTGGCATCTCTGGAACATAACTAATTTTAGAGATTTTGTGTCAAATCAACACCAAAATTCTGCTGCAAGAATTCTTACAAAAAACAATAAAACAGAGCACATTACTCAAGTCCTCAAGTCCTTACACTGGCTTCCAATCTGCTCCAGAATTGAGTTTAAAGTGTTACTCATTGTCTAGAAGTCACTTAATGGTTTGGGCCCCAAATATTTATTGTAAATGTTTGATAAATACCACCCTGGAAGATCTCCTAGATCAGTGGGAGATGGTCAGCTAGTGGTGCAGATGGTTGTAAGCAAACCGGGTGAAATAGCCTTTAGTCACCCACTGCTGGAACCAGCTTCCCATGAAGATCAGATCTGTTGCCAGCTTAAAAAAGCAACTAAAAACTGCCTTATTTTCTACAGTCCTAAATTAAAATTATATTGTATCTATTTATTTAATTTATATGTATATTTTACTTTTATATGAATATTTACCTTTTTAAAGATTTCATTCTTTTAATGCGCATTGAATGATCACTGTGTATGATAATGTGCTATGTAAATTAACTTGCCTTGCCTTATCAATCCCATTCACAGTAAGAAAACTGTTGTGGCATTCTCACTGTATGAAGTGAAACATCCTTTCTGCCATAATTCAAAAAATTAATTTTATTAATGCAATATACTAATGCAACCTTAGTACATTGACCCTACAAAAAAGCTAAATTTTTTACTAAAGCCCCGTGGCTAGTAATACATCAAGGCATGAGAGAAGTACAAACAGTAATATCTCAGTTATTACAACAGGAAATGACCACCACAAAATATTGGTGGTATAATATTTTTTGTTTGTGTTTGAATATTCCAGTGAGCTCCTTTGGAGCAGCTGTAAGAAAATGAAAGGTAGGCACTTAAACCACCGCCTAGACAAATTTCATTATAGGTTTTATGGGAGAAACCACAAAAACAGTTCAGAAATCCCTCTGAAGCAGCTACAGAGTTTACTGGCTCAGACTTGACTGGTGCACTAGTGAGCAAGGTCAAGAAAGATTTTATATAAAAAAATAAATAAAAAAGATCAAAGCATGTATGGAGTTTGACAGCTAAAACATGAGACAAGCTGGTCAGATAAGACAAATATAGCTTTTGGGGCAAATTTTAAATTGGCATGTATGGAACACCCAAACAGTGCACTTTTCAAGAAACACCATCCCAACAGTGAAGTATGGTGGTGGCAGCACCATGTTTTCCACAGCAGTGACTGGACATGAAGGAATGGGGGGAAAATGACAGAAGAATTGTGCATTGTATAGACACTGCAAAACAACCCGCTTTAGTCTTCTAAAAAAAACTAAAGCTTGGGAGATGCTTTACTTTTCAGGAGGACAATGATTCCAAGACCAAAGCAACCTGTCCAACCTGGAGCAAACCTTAACAGTGTGCATAGCTGGTAGAAACCAGCTAAAACCAGTGAAAGGTGGTTCTGCCAAGTACCAAGCTGAATTTTTACACTTTTATTGTTCTTTTAAATAATTTTTTAGACACATTAGAACATCAGAATTACAGCCATCAGTTATTACTAGTATAATGAAATTTAGATAACTATGGCTAAAGAGTTCCATTACACAGTGGTAGCCTAGTGGTTAGGTTCAAGTCTCCACCCAAGTACCACTAAGGTGCCCTTGAGCACTGCTCCACTGCTGATAGCTACCCACTGCTCCATGCAAGGATGGGTTAAAGGCAGAGGTCAAATTTTGATGTGGGGCACTTTGTCACTAAACACATCGCATTAGACAATCACTTTCACTTGGCCAAAGCAACCACTCGCAGTGAAAAATCAACCATCAACAGCAATCTGTAATTTATTCTTTAAGATTCAACATAAAAAAACTATACTTTAAAAATGTGTTATGCTGCTACACCAAAATACTGTTGAATACATTAAAACAGAAAACAAATTAAGGTTACAATGCAAGTGTAACATTCAAATGTACTTACTTTCTGGCAAGCTCTCTTACACACATGTTTATACTCCTTGGCTTTGGATTCCGAATGATACCCTGCCCCTGGATGAAAAAGAATAAAATAATTATTGTTATTTTTACAATTTACAAAAAAAGTCACAATTACTATATGGAATATAAGAATAGGGGCAAAAACATTATTGACCATATACACTGGGGTCGAGACAACATGACAGCATAAGAAAAACAATGGAAATGCTCCACAATATGTATTATTTTAAAATGTAATATTACATTGTTTTAAATAATAACTTTATATGAATGTATTGATACTCAATAATAAAACTACTTAAATTATTGACTGCTAAATAATAGTTGGCAGCAGCCCTTAAGTACTGACAATCATTGTACTAGCAGTTTCCTCTGAATATCTGTCACTTTCATGTTTGACAAAATTTGTTATGCACATGGCACTACTGTAATTTGGCAGATGCAGTTAACTTGAATTTAACAATGAACTTGAACTTACAATTCTAATCATGTTACAGAGGCAAATGTAGCTTCATGGGTCTTCATATTTGTAATGAGGGGTTTATACAGTGAAATATTATAAAAATTCTTCATTATACAGTAGAGGACAGTGTTAGGGAGTGGTGAACTATATGATGTAGTTAAACTATATTTTGCAGCAGCTTGCTGGTGCACACGTGGACAAAATTGTTGGTACCCTTCAGTCAATGAAAGAAAAACTCACAATGGTCACAGAAATAACTTTAATC
>JBBPDA010047603.1:0-14006 GCA_037974385.1 Arnoldichthys spilopterus
CTCTTCTCTCCTCTCCTCTCCTCTCCTCTTCTCTTCTCTTCTCTTCTCTTCTCTTCTCTTCTCTTCTCTTCAACTGTAACCGGCTCTGTATTTTTTTTTTATCCTCCTGTCCTTGCTAGAAGCGCTTCATCATACCCTCCTTCCCTGTTTTTTCCCCTCATTATCTTCATTCCATACACACACACACACACACACACCTGCCAACAACCAGGTTATGTATGGCTGGAACCATGTGACCATCATGGTATTTACTGTACACTGCAGGCCAAGGTAAAAGGGCCTCCTCAACTTACACACACATACAGAGCAGAGAACAAATGCCCTTTATAAGAGTGCAGATGCAGAGAATGAGTTCATTCACTAATGAAATGTAAAGCTGATGAACGTATGTGCAAAAGACCAAAAGAACTTCCCCAAACTGTGTACAAAATGACAACACTACATACACCCATGGTTTTCAAAGTGGGTTCTGTGATGTATGGAGGTCTCTTTATCTCATGGATAAAGTTTCACAAAATCTGGCATCCCTTTAACAAATGCGGCAGTGATGCAGCCTGTGAAATTTTGTGAAGTTTGAGCATTTAAATCACAAGGTATTGGCTAGTGAAGCCCTAGATAATCGCATTGCTGTTATTCTCTAGCTGGTGCTACTCCATCAGTGAGTCATAAGGCCCTATTTTGCACCATTCCTCATTTTTACACCATGTTAATGTTTTTAAATAATTTTGTGTGCGTTTTACAGCTCATAGGAGTGAGACTTTTTAAATTATGTGAGGCGCATCATTAGTGCATTGCTGTTTTAATGCAGTGAAACATTTTTGACCAATATAAACCACGTCTAAAGTCAATGGCGTATTATTAAACCATGTGTACATGGCACATTTTAGAAGCGTGCGGGTGCACAACACTTGTTGCTCTGCGTGCTCGAAGTGAACTAATGTTTCGCTATTAAATATTTTTCTTTTTCGTAAATTATGCACATTTTCATTTTGCGCATGAGCAGATCCGTTTCCTCTGCCCAAAACCAATCTGGTTTGTCAGGTAAATGCTCCATTTTAATAACAATCCACCATAGCTCATGTGCCCTTGCCTTGTAGCTTTGAGGTGACAGGGCAGTGGAGGCCTAGTGGTTAGGACACTGCCTTTGGGACCTGAAGGTCACAGGTTCAAGTCCCAGCCTGGGCACTAGTAAGGTACTGTTACACTGCATTGCTCCCTAGGTGCTGTTGGTAGCTGCCTGCTGCTCCTGGTGTGCACGTTTGATGGGTTAAATGCAGAGGTCACATTTCGTTATGATGCGTGGGTGTGTTCACAATGACAAATTGTCACTTCATTATGATTGGTTTATTGCATGTTAATCCCAAAACACATCTCTGAATAATAAAGAGAGTTAGGACAGTCATTTTGTACTTTAGTCTGGCCCGATGTTGGACACACCCAATGCAACTAGCTCTGTGCTAGGGTCATGCTCAAGCTATTGCTCAAAAAGTTCTCTTTTTACTCCACTTCGTAAGCCAGACTGGGTACAAGTATAAAAGCACTGGAGTGACATGCAAGCAACCAATCACTGGATTGCAAAGTAACATCAAAAGTTAAAAATGTGTCCTCAAACTTTTGAGAGTGTATATACAGATGTTACACTACTCTACAGTTATGGGTGGTCCCATAACTGCACTGGTCACTGTTGCACTGTCTTTGTTTGTACCTGTCTGTCTTTGCACTGTCCTGCAATGTTTGCACATCCTTGCACACAATGCATTTTATGTCATTAGTTGTGTAGCGTTTGGGGTCCTGTGTTACATGTAGCCCCGTGGTCCTGGAGGAACGTTATTTTGTTTCACCGTGTACTGTTTGAACTGTATATGGTTGAAATGACAGTAAAAGCCTACTTGACTTGACTTGACTTGACTTGACATGGTGATAGCTGTTCATGTTTCCTATATCTGATATACAAGTGAATGTTGTGTTCCTGTTATAGCACAGACTCATATTTACAGATATAGAATGAACTGACCTGCCATGTATTTATTTATTTATTTATTTGGGAGTGATTGTCAGGTCTGTAGACACTTTACATGTAAAGCAGAAAGAGAAGGAGGCAGGAAGTGTCCCCGAACCGGAGGGCTCTCTGGGGAGGTTGGGTGATGAGAGAAGCAGCTTCACAGGTGAACTTGCAGTGAACCAAGTACAGTCTTACAGAGCCTTTATTCAAACACCACACACACACATGCACACTTACGTACATGAAAGGCCGAGAGATCTATGAGAAAAGTGAGAATGTAAAAGTATGACAATATATACACTTGTTTACTTGAAAAGATGGCTGAGAGAAAGAAAAAGTGAAATGAAAAGCTGCATAAGAGAAACACACCTTATATGATAGTGAAAAAGTGTATCGTTGAGGGGAAAAAATGATAAAAAATGTAAGATAAGAAAATAACTTTCTGTGCTTAGTGCAGCAAAGATAGAAAGAGAAGAGGAAATAAAGTGGAAAACCTCCATCCATCCATTTTCTAAACCACTTCTTCCATTTCCCTGGTCGCGGGGAAGCTGGAGTCAATCCCAGCTGACTGCGGGCCTAAGGCAGGGTACACACAGGACAGGAGGCCAACTCATACACAGACAACCAGTCACACGTATGGGCAATTTTAGAGCATCCAATCAACCTTTGGACAGTGGAAGGAAACTGGAGAAAACCCACACGAACACATGGAGAGCTTGCAAACTCTGCACCCGTGGCCGACCTGAAGATCGAACCCAGGACCTTCTCACTGTAAGGCGACAGCGCTAATCACTGCACCACCATGCCAGCAGTGGGAAAACAACCAGATAAAGTGCAGCTTTTAAAAGAGAAGAATATAAGGTAAATATATTAAAACAGTACAGTAAAACAGGTGGTGCAAACAGACAGAAAGTGATGTCAAATAATATTGAGGCTGACAGGTAAGTGATAGTACTATAATGAACACAAACATATGAAATAATGGAGTAAAGTGTTAAAGGTTTATATATATATATATATATATATATATATATATATATACAGTATATATACATACATATACCGTTAGTATATAGGTATCAATAAGAAGGAGGCCATGGCCTAAAGGTTGAAGAAAGGTTAGTGATCTTGAGCTAGTCACCTTACTCCCAACTGCTCCCTGGGCAGATGTGTGTGCTCACTGCTTCGTATATGTTTGCTCACTGCTTCGGATGAGTATAATATGTTGAGAGATGGGAGTATGTTCTTTGGTCTGATACCATAGAAGAACAATCACTTTTGGTTGTTTAAAGAACATTATGTTGTTTGGTTCTTTAACCCTTTAATGGCCACACCAAATCTGTGCACTTTATATTTATTTATGGCAGTAATATCAATAATAATATTTTATTCAAATACACCATAGTTTTTTAAATATAAGCCTTTATCAAAAATTATCCTATAACTCTGAATACATAAACAAATAAGTAAAAATGTCATTAATTTCTTGGATTCTCTTAAAACGTATCAAAGAAATCCATTAAACATGGATCAAATGTGTGTTAATGCAACAGAACCACATTTTGTGTGACTTTCGGTGAGGAAGCTCACTGACAAGGTCTACTAATTAAAGACACCAGTGGTGTTCCAGTGGATTTTTCTGACCATAACAGACCTAAACCAAGTGGGAGTGATGATCAGGTGGAGTTAAGTTCATTGCACGTTTCAGTATGATATAGGAAATAAAAAAAAAACTGACCAGAACATTAACGGGTTTAATAATTCACTGACACCACTCAGTGTAAGTCTCCTTTATATAATCAGTTACTCTGAAGAACTTTATTTTTTGAGTGCATGAAAGGTGAGAAAATAAGCTCTTTTATTTAGCATAGTCACCCACCAGTAAAGTCTGTTTGATGGACACTTTTGGGTATGATTTCTGAAGTGGCTATGTGAGAGTGTGTGTTTGCGCCTGTCTCTGGTGTAAACATGCTGGTATGTTTGTGATATGTTTTATTCTGAACATTCCCCAAAGACTCGCTATTTTTTCACCATCTGAGCTGAAAACCTGCCAAGAGACTTTTCACTGTGGCTGTGAACCAGGAAACTATATAATGTGTTAGTGGAGTTTGACTGGATCAGAAGACTGTTCGACTGAGCCGTGCATAACCACGGGGATTAGGGGTGATGAGGGTTCACCGGCACCTGTTGGCGACACCTAGGGGTCTGAATGTTGCAGGAATAGCCATATTCAATAATAATAATGATATACCTGACATTCCGAGAATGTATTAATGCCCTTAAATATGTTTTTGGTCCCGTGGACGGCACAGTGGTGCAGTGGTTAGCATTGGATAGCACCGTCGCCTCACAGCAAGGGTCGATCACTGGTGCCTTTCTGTGTGAAGTTTGCAAGCTCTCCCCGTGTTTTGCGTGGGTTTCTTCCGGGTTCTCCGGTTTCCTCCCACTGTCCAAAGGCTGCAATAGATTGACTGGATACTCTAAACTGCTCGTAGCTGTGAGTGTGGGTGTGAATGGTTGTCTGTCTCTGTGTTGGCCTCCTGTCCTGGGTGAACCCTGCCTTGGGCCTGTAGTCAGCTTGGCTCCAGCTTCTTTGCAATCCGAAATGGAAGAAGCACTTTAGACGATGGATGGATGGGTTTTGGTTCCCGTGTGTGAGAGAAAGAGGAAGAAAAGGTTTATATTTTGGGGGTTGATAGAGAGAGAGAAAGGGAAGGAGACGGGGGAAATGTAGCACTGGACAGGGCTTGTCAGTGTTCTGCAAGCAAGCTGTGGTTATAAGAGACTTTTTGAAAAGAAAAAGGCTAAAAGCAATGCAGTCCAGGTGAGGCTAGAGGACGAAAAGTTATCTCCTATTGTAGCAGCAGATGAGTCAAGACACGACAGCGCCACTGCTTCATCTACAAGCTCAGGCTGGTGGGGAGAGCTCTTTAACTAGCTGGGCGGTGGAAGCCTAGTAGTTAGGGACTTGCCCATGTGATCAGAGGATTGCAGGTTCCGGCCCAGGTACCACCGAGGTACCCTTGAGCAAGGTATCATCCTGCTACACTGCTCCTTGGGTGCTGTTGATAGCTGCTCGCTGCTCCACGTGTGATGGGTTCAGAGGATGCAGAGGTCACATTTTGTTGGGGTGCACTTTGTCTGATGGGGTGTGTTCACAATGACAAATAGTCTTGTTTATGAAATGTTTTTGAAAATACCTTTACATGTGATTAAAGCTGTGAAAAAATCATAAATAGCTTTATCGATGCCATGGTTATTTTTTAGGGTTTTACCTGAGGTTGAACTGAAACTGACATTTTGTGAAAGCCAGCGTATCACGTGACTGGCCTGACTCTGCTCACAGTGAGCTCAGGTTGCAGGACCCGCAGGTCAAATTTACACAGTGCTGGATGAGCAAATGTCCAGATCGGCTTTCAAACCCGCAATGAATTTTGCCTGTGGGCCTTGGTCAGAACCTGATCGGTCTTTGCTAGAAGGGACTGATAGTGGCACAGGAGAGCAGGCTGTGAAAATACCCTCACAGTCATCTCTCATCCTTCTGTCATCCTTCTCTGTTTGCTCTGTCTTTCTGTCTTTCCACCTCTCCTTCCTCTGCGCTCTCCCTTACCTCTTTCACGGTCTGTTCTCTACCATTCCTCCTCTCCTTCCTCTCCATCTGTCTTCACCTCTTCACTTGCCTTTGTCGTTATTCTCTGGTGCCTGAAAAATAAAACCAATTTAATTATATTTTAGTTTGTTTTCTCTTTTCCTCTCTATTCTTCCTTCCCTCTTTACTTTCTGCCATTCTCCTTTTTCTCCTTGTCTTCCCATTTTCTTCATTTCCTCGAACTTTTTTCCTCGTTCTCTCTCTTACATCAGGCAAAGTTTTACTCACTGCTGGGGGCTCCACTAATCTCTCTCTCTCTCTCTCTCTCTCTCTCTCTCTCTCTCTCTTTCCTGACTCCCCTCTTTTCTGTCTTTCTCTCTTTCTCTTTCCTGACTCCTCTCTCTTCTCTTTCTGTCATTTTCTTCTCTGTTCTTCCTCTCTCGTCTTCTTCTCTTTTCTGACTCCTCTCTCTTCCTTTCCTGTCTTTTTCTTCTCATTTCTCTTTCCCTCATCTCTTTCTCCGTCCCTTCTCTCCTCTATGTCCTCTCTTCCTGCTACCCCTTTTTTCTCTATCCTCTGCTCCCGCTCACTTCTCTACTTTCTCCACATCTTTCTTTGCTATTTCCCCTTTCCTCTCGCTTCTCTGTCTCTTACATTTTTCTCATTCTCCTTAGGCAGCCGAGTGCTCGCTGCTACTGCAAGGCCCATGCTGGGCTCCACCGCCGCTCGTTTCCTTCATTTCTCTCTCTCTCTCTCTCACTCTCTCCATTATCATCTCTTTCATTTTAGACATTCATGCATTTATGGATTGTGGCACGGCGGTGTTCTCCGAGGGAGAGCTGAATTACTCGCGATCGTGCAGAGCTCCACGCCGCGTCAGGCTGGGCGGCCTGTGAGAGGGCCGATTCAAAGCGGTCAGCATGAGGGCGTCGCTGTTTGTTGTGTCTCAGACAAAGAGAGACTTCTCACAGGTAACGCAGCATGCAGCAGGCCCCGGGTGACCCCCTGTTTAAAGCGACAGCCGTAATTTAAGACCCTCTTTGTGCCGACACCGTCTCTTCCGCTAAGGATGAAGCGCTTGTCCGTTTGCGCGGCCCTCTCGAGGTGAGACTCCAGAGGGGGGCCCGGCGCTAATTAGAAGCCTAACACAGAGCAGAACGGTCCGCCATGGCAGCAGATAAATCACGGCAAGCCCCCTAATTCACACGAGATGACCCCGAGGTCTTTAGCCAAAGCCTCATTCCACTAAAGACGACCATAAAGACTTTACCTAACAGTGACTTTTATGAGACAGACGCCCTGCTTCGGTGTTATTATAAATTCTATAAACCAATGAACCACTTACACCAATTATGAACCCTTGCACATGAGAAATGGCACTGAGAAGGACATTCATTCTTCAGAACAGTGATGTTCCCAAGGCCTTGAACCAGGAGTCCCTACATCTGGCCTTGGAAGGACAGTTTGAAAGTTTCATTCCTCGAATGCACTCTCTAAACCTGTCAAGCAGGTGAGTTGAACCAGGTGAGTCTGAGGAAGATAATCACCAAACTGTGTTGGACACCAGCCCTTCAGGACCAGAGTTGAAAACAACGCCAGTAAAAAAAAAAAAGCAGCACTCTTGTAATAACCTACACATGAACCAAAGCTCATTTCTTTGCACTATTGATCACTAAACCAGTGCTTGGTTTTCTAAAACAGGTCAAACACTATCTAAAGCCCTGCAAGCTCTTAAAAAAGCAGGTAATCAAAACACCCCGCCTCCATCAGATTAGAAATAGATGCTGATACACCTCGGCAAAGAAAATCTCATGACAAAAGCAATAATTCACATGAAAAAGGCAAAAAAAAAAATCACCTTGGAGATGGACAGGCAGAAAAGGAAATAATTCATACCTGTCATGTGCACACGACATAGCTGCTGCCTCTGTTTACGTGTGCTTGTTTATGTTTGGTCAGGGCTATAATTTACCAGGAGCTTTGGGAAATCATTATTGATCACACACACACACACACACACACACACACGCACACACACACCCTCACAATTAGCACACGAACATGGGACACGGATGCATTTGTAGGGAAAGAAAGTGGTGCGTGAGCTTAATTCACATAGGAGCACACAAACATATTTGTGTGTGTGTGTGTTTTTTGGGGGTGGGGGGGGTGGGATGGTGTTTGGTTCCCCATGGCATCCTCAACAGCATGACCCCCCACTTCCCCATTACCCAATACGCCACGCCACAGTTTTGATTGCTGGTTACATTGAAGATACAACAGGACTGTGTCCTGAATTTGTGCACCAGCCCCTCTGGAACCATGGAACCCATTTAATAAAAAATTGAAGAAAATTTCAAAACTTACAGTACACCGTCTATATATGAAATCTAGGCTGCAAAAAAAGACGATTGTGAACGATTCTGCATGGGCAATGGTGGCCTAGTGGTGATAGCTGCCCGCTGCTCCATGTGTGCATGTGTGATGGGTTAAATGTAGGGGTCACATTTCATTGTGGTGCTTGAGTGTGTTCACAATGACAAATAGTCACTTTCAATTCATACAGCCTACACTGTGAATGGTACTACTGCATTTTACTACAAAGTTCACTTGTTTTAGAACAAACTGGCATTTTACCCATGGAAACAAGATTTTTTGAAAAGAAATGTGTAGATGTAAATGTGAGGACAGATGACAGCGTATCCCATTTTTCAAAAGAAACACTTACAAGGCTCATTGGGTTACAGTTTTCAGTGTACATACAGAATATGAGCCCTCCTTTTAAACTTCAAGGGTCTTTTATTGTAAGAAATAAAAAATCCCAATAGAAGGCTTAATTACACCATCTGAAAGCCTCCACATATAGGAGATACAGCTTTTTCTTGACATTTTTATTAATTTTAGTCAATTTTCTGTGGAAAATGTTAAAATTTATTGGTAGACAACTCTTATTTCAAGACATACTGCAGATTGTTTTACTTATTTTAGGAAATAATATATGATACTTTTGCTTGCCAAGATAGTTTTAGCAGTGAAGAAATACAGATCTGCCAGAAGAATGAAAAAGAGACAGAGAGAGAGGCAGATCAACTGGGATAGATCAACAGAGCATCCATTAGGCCAAATGCTTATTCCTTTAAATACATGGGGGGTTTGGTTCCTGGCTTCCTGTGGCTATTCACCACCTAGCACTTTACATCATAGACTAGTGTGGAATGTTGTTCCTGGTTATCAGCCAGTTCCTGACTGATGAGTGTATATACATGTATACACCAATCAGCCATAACATTAACACCACCTGCCTAATATTGAGTAGGTCCCTCATGTTGCTGAAACAGCTTTGACTATGTGTTCTGACCCCTTTCTATCAGAGTCAGCATCACTTTTTAAAGCTCTTCTGTGAGATCCAAACAGACAGGATAGCCATCACTTGCCACATGGATCGGTGAGCCTTGGGTGTCCATGACCCTGTTGCTGATACACCAGGTGTCCTTTCTTGGATTTTGTAGATACTAACTACTGCACACCTGGAACACTCCACAAGAGCTGCTGTTTTGAAGATACTCCAGCAGTCACAATAAAGCCTTTGTCAAAGTGGTTCAGATCCTAACGCTCGCCCATTTTTTCCTGCTTCCAGCACATAAACTTCAAGAAATGTGGTGCAGTCTTTAGAAACTCTGTTGGATGCCACTAACATTGCAGTAAAAATGTTTTTGAGAGAAATCAGGTTCTACAGTGTTGTAACTGTGTGGCAAGAGATAGATCAGCAACAGTGAAGGAGGTTGCCAGATTGTATAGCAGATATACTGTAATAGCAAAATATTGTTTTTTTTATCATGTATTACATATTTAAAATGACATATGTATGAGTAACAGTGTAGTTTACATTAGGCAGTGTTTAGGAAGTGTTTCAGTCCAGACTGCTTGTTAAACCAGGCACATTATGAGGCGACCAGTGAAAACATCTACAGATCTGTGAATTACACCTTTATACACATATATCAATCTTAAAGGCGCAGTACCAAATACAGCCTGCTTAATTCTATGGCCCTGTTCACATGCACGTCTGAATCAAGCATTTTCCTGACATTTGTGGCTTCAGGTGAGTGCAGATCAAACGCTGTCTGTTTTTCTGCTCATTGGAGCGAATCAGACCGCCCACACGGGCATTCAGGACTCGCGTTCAGTCGGCTGCGCATTCATATGGTGTTGAAAAAACATTGCATGCAGCTTTTTCTTGGTATCAATTTCTGCCAAAATCTCGACGAGCACAAAGAAAAAGTCTTCATTGCATTTGCATGCCGATAGTTTAGCGCTCTGGAGGACCGTATTTATCCCATGATTCTTCCGTCAGAGTGTGATCCCAGTAGCGGTGGCTCTATTTTTGCCACATCAGGGGGATTTTTAACACCACGACATTAAGGTTCAGGTTTAATAAAGACACTGATCCATATTTTACCATCCAGTGCAGAATGAAGCTCAAACCCCACAAGTTAAAAAACACTCTGGACTGCCTGATTACTGCCCCCCACAGGTAAACACACAGAACTGCTGCAGGTTAACGTTGGAACAGAGGCAAACTCAGGCCATTTTTACACGTAAAACTACATACATTTCAAAAGTGGACTTGTGCGAGAACAAAAAGCAATAACAAACATTTAAAAAACAGTACCATATTTATGTTTTTTTTGTAGAAAACATGACAAGCCCAAAACAAGGCTCAAAGGCCTCCACATATAGGAGATTCAGCTTTTTTCTTGTTATTTGTTTAAATCCATTTTCTGTAGAAAAATAAGTATTTTATTGGCAGAAAACTCTGTTTCCTATAGGACATAATGCAGATCATTTTCTGTATTTCAGGAAATATCTGATCATTTTACTTGCCAAGTTTTAGCAGTGAAAAAATACAGATCCACCCGAAGGATTAAGAGGAGATGGAGAGGGAGGCAGATAAACTGGGGTAGATCAACTGAGCTTCCATCAGGCCAAATGCTTATTCATTTGAATACATTGGGTCTTGGTTTCTGGCTTCCTGTGGCTATTCACTGGCTTGTTTTGTGGATATAACACAGCACCACACACCCTGTAATCCATTCCCCCCCCTCCCTTCGTCATTGCTCTGCCTGAAATTGCATTATTACTGACAGTTCAGATATTGGATTTTGAACGGAACAAATGGTCTTAATAGGAATGAGATCACTCCGGTTAGACAGTGATTGGCTTACTTGGGCCAAGGCCAAAAACAATTTGTGATTCTTTTGTACCTGCGTCTGCGCTGTGGAGATAGGGGCGGAGAAGGAGCGAGGGGAAGGAGAGAGGGAGTGGAAAAAGAGAAAGAGAGTGAGCGAGAGGGAGAGAGAGTGAGAGGGGGGACTTATCAGCTGCCTTTCTGACCAGGCATTACCTCATCCCTCCCAGAGAAATGGGGCTTGTAAAAATGGGCACCCAGCTTTTTTATTCTTTTTTTTTTTTTTTTTGCCTCCAGTGCACCCCCCCCGCCACCCCCCCCTTCTCCAAACATCCCTATGAATGAGGAGCATTGTGAGCTTTGTCTGCCAGTATCGAGCAGTCCATCTTCGGCGCACCTCGGCGGCGGGCGGTAATGAAATCAGAATATTAGGGAGAGCCTCTGCTGACGGAGCACTGACAGCCTTGTAAAGAAAGAGTGACTGTAATGATGGACTGGGGGGAAAAAAGAAGAAGAAAAAGAAGAAGAAGAAGAAGAAGGAAAGCAAAAGCCTGCCTCCTTTGCCTGCTCCACCAGAAATCATTTTTTTCTCTCCTCCATGCTCTTCTTCTCCTGCCCCGCTGAGAAGCCTGACAGCTTGACACAAACAGCCGTGATTGGTGTGGCTGTTGGGATAACTATGCTCGTGCAATCTCTGTTTGGCTTCAGGTACATTCAAACAGAAGGAAAGAGAGAGAAGGGGGGCGGGGTGGTGGAGTGAGACATGGAGGGGGGGGTGTGTTTATTTATTTATTTATTTATTATTTCAGTCTATTCATTGCTTTGGCAACAGTTGTTCATTATAATTCATGCCAATAAAGCAAACTGAACTGGTGAACTGAACTTAACTGAGAGAGAGCGAGAGAGAGAGAGAGAGAGAGAGAGAGAGAGAGAGAGGGAGGGGAATATTAAGAGAGAACAGAGAGAGAGAGAGAAAGACAGAGAGAGAGAGGAAGACAGAGAGAGAGAGAGAGAGAGAGAGAGAGAGAGCGGGAAAGATAAAGAGATAAAGAGAGATAGAGAGAAAGAGAGAGAGAGAGAGAGAGAGAGAGAGAGAGAGTATATACCTGCCCTAAACTGCAGTGAGAAGACAGAGTGACAGAGTGTAGTTGTAGGCCTGTAGCCTCCTAGAAAGGTATAAAAAATGACCAAATACGACTCTGCATATTTTTCAAAATGGCGAACAATCCATAACAGAGACAATCCCATTAAGAGGGAAAGGCTACCCACAATTACCTTCACCCAGGGGACGCCTACCTTCAGACTCAACACTGCGTTCATCAGGGATTCTGCTATTCTCTCTTTTTTATGTTCTGTCTATTATCACTCTCTCTTCCTCTCTCTTTCTCACTCTCTCTCTCTCTCCCTCCTGCTCTTTTTTATTTTGTTTTCACTATTGTCGTCCATATGTGTGTGGAGGGTTTTCTGAAGGATGAAGAAAGTCAGTGTATCTGTCTCTGATTTTGAGTAATGTTTACACACAGTGGGACGGGGTGTAAATTTCTGTGTTATCTATACACACTTTAATATGCAGCTCATATATCAAAGCAGGCACCGCTTTTTCACTTGGGTGGAGTAAGGAAAACAAAAAAAATAAGAGAAACAAATGTAGACGTGTAATAAACCTGCTGTTGAAGTGTGTGGAGATTTGTCACAGTAATGAGTCACAAATTTTATTCCAACCATCCTGGCGCTCAAATTACATAAACATGCAGGATCAAAAAGCTGGTTTGTTTGCAAGGACTATCATCACATAAAGCATAAATCCAGTTCTTGGCTTCCATTAGTGTGTTCTTCTCTTTCTCTTTGCTTTATTGTTCTCTCCAAATTGCAGAGATTTTATTGATTGATTTCTCAAAGGTTTCATGTCTCAATCTGAGGTGAAAACAGGTTCCAGTAGGTTTTGGTCTTTTTTCATTTTTTCATGGCAACATCACCTGTGCATCTTCACAGAGATCAGGTTGATATCTCTTCAGATTCACCCTGAAGACTGTATGTAATATAAAAGCTTATTTACCAAAACATGACAGAAAGGAATATTACAAATACAAGAACATCAGCAATATTAGACTTTTTAACCCTTTATTGCCCAAACCAAGAAACAAAGCAATGAAAATTAATTTGGGGCAATAACAACAATAATGTAACATAACTATAACATAGATTTTTTTTAATATAGGCCTCTATCCAACCATCAAGCTTTCTTTTTATCATAAAAATAATTTCTTCATCTTTGAGAGAGAATGATTTTTTCATTTTTGATTCTCTTTAAATGTCAGAGAAATCCATAAAACTTCCTAAAATCTGTGTCAGTGCAATAGAACCACCTGCAAGTAGCATGCGTTTGTCTAAGTTCCAGTGAGGAAGCTCACTGAAAAGGTCTATTATTAATATTAAATATATAGAGAAATCCAGTGGATTTTTTTTTTTACCATAACAGACCTAAAACAAGTGGCAGTGAACAGTCAGGTTAAATTCAGTGGAACACAAAAATAAGCTTTGCTGGTGGTAATTTTTTGTTTTCCCCTATAACATATCTGCCTCTGTTTACACAAGCTGTTGGATTCTCCGATAAGTGCTGAGAGCCTACCAGGTTGCCACTTCATGAGGTGTGTTGTAACACAATGTACAGCCAAGCCTCCATATGAAATCAAATCACTCAGGGCTTTTTGCATCTGTTTCAGTAGCAAATCTGATGCATTTTGTTTGAGTGCTTTGTACAGCCTAAATGCTGAATGTGCTTTCCCATGTATTTGCATTTGGGGAAGGGTTGTGCAAAATAGCAGGCGATGTTGCTAGCACAAATTACGATTGCATGATGGTACATTTTACACTGCGCTTGTGCCCACACATAAATAGACAGATAGACAGATAGATAGATCTCAAGGGAAATTTTTTGTACCAGTAGCCACAATATACATAAAAATGTAAACAATGTAACAATGTTAAATCACATAAAACATAAAATACAAATAATTGTACTATGCAAAATATAGAAAACTATATAACTATATAGTGGTTAGCGCTGTCCCCCCACAGCGAGAAGGTCCTGGGTTCGATCCCTGGGTCGGCCACGGGTGCCTTTCTGTGTGGAGTTTGCAAGCTCTCCCTGTGTTCGCGTGGGTTTCCTCTGGGTTCTCCGGTTTCCTCCCACAGTCCAAAGGCTGCAGTAGGTTGATTGGATGCTC
>JBBPDA010047651.1:0-14003 GCA_037974385.1 Arnoldichthys spilopterus
TGTGCCCAAAAGCGGGATGGGGTGTGTGTGTGTGTGTGTGTGTGTGTGTGTGTGTGTGTGTGTGTGTGTGTGTGTGTGTGTACACATGTATTTTAACTCTTGTTAAAATACTTGTGAGGACCTTACAATGACAGGACTACAAGAAAATCTGTCAAAGTGAGGAAATGAGGAATTTACTGGTCCTCACAAGAAATCATGCTGTTTTCTCTACAAATTTGACTTTTTTAGAAAATAAAACTAAAAAAGCAGGTAGATTGTATTTTGATAAATGAGGTTACAGTAGAGCTGTGGCTTAGGTGACAGTGTAGTATTACCTAAATACAGTATTGCTGAAGTGAGTGGAATGTACTTACAAAGATAGCAATAGCAACCTGTGTGTGTGCGTGAGTGTGAGTGAGTGTGTGTGTGTGTGTGTGTGTGTGTAAGAGAGAGTATATGCAGCAGAGAGAGTGGTAGCGGTGTAGTTGTGTAATACTGGAATGTCACAGGTGCAATTTGAATAAGTAACTAATCACCTGTGGGTAATATCACAACTGGCTCCACGAAATCCCAGAAAGACGCGGGTAATGGCACATAAAAAACATCAAGCAAAATGTAAAGAACTTTTGTTTGCATGTCTGTGATGCTATAAACAGCTAAGGACTGCATACCGCAGTGGCCCACTTTAAAAAAGGCAGGGTGTACATCACAATGTGTGTGTGTGTGTGTGTTGCTACCTCCAGTTACTTTCCTTCCCTACTTTCCCTAAGGAGCAGAAGGATTTAGTATCAATGTCACACGTACACACTGCACACATATATATCTTATAATGTAGAAGAATTACACCATTCCTATACACACACACCTGCAAAATGCACAGAAGCATTTCATCCCTACAGGATGATATGATTATATCATGCACTCAAACACAAACATCTCTGCATATGGAAAATGACGCAAACACATTCCTATGTAAAGTAGAGCTTTGCCTATTTTATGATAGAATAATCACACATCAGGTTTACCTGAAAATGCCTCATCCCTTTATCCTGTGGTTGTAAATCCATAAGTGACTGTGTATGTATGTCAATGTCACAGCTACTAAGACGTTTACATGGCCTACAGACCTGAATTTTGACTCCTACTCTTAAATAGCACTAACTCTGATGCATGGCCTGTTATTCAGTCAGTGGATGATGACTGTTATCATCTGGTGGTTCTGGTGGCTCCAAACATTATGCAAAGAGACTTACTGTATATTTAACTAGAGCGATTTTATGCAGATCAGTGTCTGCAAAATGCATGCGCCACTCCATACATTCCTAACACACATAGTTCATATCTATACATTCACACTGAAATGAATTTATCTTCTGCCACAGGTGGAGGGTATCTGATAACACTTATCACTGAAGGGCCTCCAGACTGCAATCAAACACAGCTTTGTGGTACTAATGTGTCAAGGTCACAGCCGAGGCATAACAGGACCTTAGAACATAATCTCAGGATTAGATGCACGCACTCTAAAATAGTTCATTAAGTTCTTACAACAATCAGCCATAACAATAAGACTACCTGCTGCATATTGTGTATGTCCTCTTCATGCCATCAAAACAGCTCAGACTCTGGTAAATGTATGTTTAGACAGCTTTCATATTATAGTCAGCATTTACTTTTCTCAGATTTGTCTTGAACTTGTTGGTATTTGGCCATCAGTCTCCCCAAATATCCAAGTTGGTCTCAACCCTGCCTTTAAAAAATATTTTTTTCTCAAGTAACAGCAGCTGGTTTAATTATTTCAAAATTTGCCACCTGGAAACCAATCACATGCCTGCTAAAACTAAAAATTTTGTGAGAAAAAAAGTAAGCCGAGAGCTAACATTTAACTAGCATTTATATCCTGAGTTTAACAGATTTCGACCTACCCCTCTAGTTTAAATAGCTTAAACAGGGCAAGCATGAGGAAAACACCAAATGTTTCAGTAGAATTTAGTTTGGAATTCAGTAAACTTTCAGTTACAAATTTGCAGATAGACTTACATGGATTTTAACACAGTTGGATTTCAGCATGTCACATAGCTGCCTCTAGGTAAGGTTATGTTTCAAAGTCTTTACCACACCAAACAATGCTACAGAGAAACTGATAGTATCAGATGCACAATGGAGTTTCTCAAATACAAGGGTAGTAAGTTACTTCCCATAACACATAAATGGCAGTCAAAGCACTACAGGACTGGGCCTTACTGTAAAGTGTCAACAGGGGGTTTTCCCCATAAGACTTAAGTCAAGTCTCCACTTGTTAAATAAACATACCTACAGTTATTGGAAAGGACTGGATTCATTAAAATAAATGCATCTAACAGCATCACACTTTACTATGATTGCCCAGCTTAAATACAGATCCAACTTTGCTAAATTGATCTTTATCTATTAATCAGTCAGAAAATATGAATAAAACATATTTTTAGGCCTATGCATCTGTGTGACAAAAATGATACAACTGAGCATCTTGGTTTTGCAACTTGAGCCAACATGGTTACAACCATGTCCAAGTTCAAAAGTTCATGGAGCCATGGGGTGAAATGTTGTTTGTATGTTTATAATTGTATCCAACCGCAACAAATATAATTACCCCCCACTGACAGCATCATTGTCTTTCTTGTGTATCCCTGTGTGTATCTGACACTGCATAACACCCTGTTAAGCCCAAAAAAGTATTTAACCACACAGTTTGAGGCAAGTATGTCAATGATTGAGGCACACAGTCTGAACAATAGTAAATGACAGGCTACAGGCTTCCATTATCTTTGAGCTTTGCAGCTTTAGTTCAAAAATGAAGAATCAAACTTCAGATACCAAACATATCTAAGCTACATTTTGGGGTAAGGGAATAACTGTAATAATTAGTAATATTTTGCCAAAGTTTAAAAATATCCAGTGTGAGAATGTGTGAAAACCCTTAGAAAATCTAAACACCTTTACCCTAGTAATCAGTTAAACCTGAGGTCAATGACTGTCTAGGGCCTTATGTTTCTTTTTAAACCCACTGACTCTCTGCCCCCACCCTTTTCCTTGGATTATTCTTAGCAAATCAGACTGGAGGCCCTAACAGGTGTAAACACACAGGGCCTCCTGTAAGGATGTTTAAACCCTGCGCCTCACAAACAAAGGAAAAGAGGATCCAGGAGATGAGACAAAGCCTGAACAGGACAATACTGACCACTCTGCTACACCGGAGCATGCTTAATGCAGGAGCATGGCCTGGACTTCCAAACACTGACACACACATACACACACACACACATGGCCCCATGCCAACACTCACACAACACATACAAAGCACATTCACTCTGACACTACTGTGACCAATATATTTTTAGTACCAAAATAAAGTAACAGAGGTCAGAATACAGGCTCAGAAATACAACACAAGTTCCAAGGGCTGAATGTTTTTCATAAAGTGCTCAGCCTTAAATGCTTTACACCTCTTTCTACATAAAATTTATATAAATCATGAACTTGATGTCTATATTTAAATGCATTTTCTGCAAAACAGAAAATTAAGTGACATTCATAATGTTGAACCACAATCCTCATATCATTATCTTAATTACTGAACAGTGAAGTTAAAGTGGACAAACATACATTTATTTCCAAATCAATTTTTTGATTTTTTGATGTCTCAGCACTGTCATTACTGTTGGATTGGATTTACAGGTGGTTCTTTGTGAGTCTGTCTGCCAAAAAGTGTGCAAAGTTCTATGCAAAAGTGGTTTAGACTGAGGAATCTTAAACAGAAGATTCTTTAGACTGTTAAACTGCAATTTTAGATCACTACATCATTTTATGTGTTTATGTTTTTCTGTTTCTTTACTATTACTCCAAATAGAAGAAAACAATACAAATATATAATCTTGAATATTCAAATATTCTATAAGAAAAATAAAAAGTTATGTACATCTCATTTAAATTAGATAAATTATTATCATTTTTATGGGTGCATAGAATAATATGATTATTATTATTATTATTATTATTATTATTATTATTATTACATCTATACTGTTGTACTGTATTATTGTGCAAATGTATTTTTGTTGAGTGTGATTATTATTTATATTCATATTTAAATGTATGAACTCTTAAATATTATTATCACTTTTAAAGACAAGCAATATTGCACTTTTATCACAAACATAAATACATGGTAATACTGGCCCAACTTGTTTATAACAGGAACATGCTAAGTCATTGGATGTACATTTACATTTCACATTTATTCATTTGGTTGACGCTTTTATCCAAAGCGACGTGAAGCAGTGTAGCGAGACGGTACCTTGCTCAAGGGTATCTTAGTATTGCCTGGGGCAGGACTCGAACCTGTGACCTTTAGGTCCAAAGGGCAACGTCCTAACCACAAGGCCACCACTGCCCCCATGTACTGTTACTGCTATTTACTGACTACACCTCATAAATGTTGCAATTTTATTTATATGTTTATTGCTAAATAATAAGCATTATGTTCATAATATAATGCCCATAAAAATACTGATTGTTCAATATTTTTTTAAAAAGATACGATAGAAGTAAAAGCCTACTGATATACGCTCCTGGAAAGCATTCAGCAGAACATCACACATCTATTTTAATTCTATTTCATTGCTTTACTTGTTCAGGACCTTACAATTAACTGTAGCATATGTAATTTACTGGGTGTTCCAGAGTGTTTTGAAAGGATAGCCTTAAATCCATAAAAAGTAAATATATAGTAATTTTCTTTTTCTGGAAATGTGCAAATCTTTGGCTACAGAACTGCTTAAAATTTTATATATAATCTTATTCATAGCACAACTGCCACCTATTGTTGCCCTGTAGCTAGGACTCCACACAGATGAGGACATGTGGGTTTTTACCCTCATGGAGGACTAGGTCACGTGGGTCGGAGCTAATATAGTGCTGACACAAATCGAGCCTCAGCCAACACAAGGGCCTCTTCATTAGGATCAAAAGAACCACAGGAAACACACATCACTATTATTGCCATTAGCATCTCCCATGACTCCCCACATCTGTTAATTAATGATCCTGCTATAATTATTCTTTAACCAGACAGCTCTGCACTTATGACAACACAGAAGCTACTTCTCTCCATGCTGTTTCCGTTCCAATGGTCATATATGAAAATTAGTTATAACAGACTTCTCTGGACTACAGTTACAGAAATCCTTCTGGCACTGGTGTTGTTTTGTTGTGTAACTTTTAACTTTTAGAAGCTATGCTTATTGCTGGCTTCAAAGGCATAAAAAACAAAACCCTTTTTTTTAAATAGCATTTGTAATTTTATATTAATTCTTTTTAACAACAAGGAGATTTTGTTGTCAGTGTGGTTTTCCAACAATTAAACACATAAAAGAAAGATTTTTTAAAATTATTTTTTAAAATAAATCATGGAAAAGGCCAGAAGTCCAGGGAAATGAAATATATACAGTCTTGAGCTTGTTATTTCAGAATGTAAATGTAAATGCAAATTACAACTTTTCCAGAATACAGCTCATTCCACAGAACTAGTTTTAATAAACACAGGTGTCATGCAACTTGAATTGTCTCTCCACCCACTGTAACTGAATTCCCTAAAAGGAATGTACATTTCCCAGCATCTTACCTGAACTGTTAAATGTGTTATATGTATCATTTGCACATGGCTGTTTGAAGTGTCTAGTATGTTTTACTGACTTCATGTTAAAAAATAAGTAAACCCTTTAACAAAGTGCCAACAAATACAGATGATATACTTACAAAACTACAAATCACAAGGAAAACTAGTTTTTCAATCATTAATTCAACAAAAATATCAATCAATCTAATATTCTTCTGTGGAGAACGTAAGTACACCTTTGGCCTCCAAAGCTATTATTGCCCCCTTTAGCAGAAAAAACTTCTTGTAGGTGTTTTGCATAATTGTTCACCAGTCTCTGACATCGGTTTGCTGAAATTTTTGACCACTCTTCTATGTAAAATTTCTTCATATAAGTTCAAGATGTTTGAGGGTTTTCTTTTGTGTACTGCCCTTTTCAAATCCCACATAACATTTCAATAGGATTCAGCTGGTGTCCAAACAACTCCTATTTACATTATTTCTTTGTCTATATGTTCTTTAAGAGACTATAATCTTGCTGTAATGCTCATTTTGGAGAGCAAAGATTTGTCCTGACATCCCTCCCATGCAGGTCAAAATTGCTTCTGAATCTTTTTCTGAATGTACAGTTATACACTTTCATACCAGAAGCTGCAAGAGTTACCTGCTGAGATGATTTTCCTTACAGTGGAATGATTTATTTAAAATTATTTAGATGATCTTTTTTAATCCCACAACCCTTTTTCTGGAGGCCTTTGAAAGTTGTTTAGGTCTTGGCATGATGACACCATACATTTCAAGAACAAAAAGAACATCAAACCCTAGACTGTCTATAGCACTTGATTTTAATTTTATGGACTTCAAGGTATGAGAAATTTTAGGGTGTACTTATTTTTTTGTATATTTAATTTAGGAAAGCAACTACAAAATGTTGACTTTACATGTCATTCTTGAAGTATAATCACCTTTATCACATGACTGTATGTCTGTTTCTCCAAACTTTAAAGTCTGTTTTCATTTGCCTTAATGTTAAACAACAGTCAAACAATTTGATCTTACCCACTTGTTTCAGTGAGCTACCAGTGAGAAATGATTCCTATGAAACTCCCACAAATGTTCACAGTGTGTATACATGTGTGTACTGTTGACATTCACTTATGCCGCAAGCATGTGTTTCTTAAAGTAAACCCAACCCTACCTTTGCCAGTGGGAAAGAAGCAGTCCATGTCAACGCTGCTGCGGGAGTGGGAGACGGACAGGGTGCTACAGGGCACCAGGCCCTCCTGAGGCGGAGAGCGCTCGGTGGTCCGCACCAGACACCATCCAGATCGTTCGCCAGAACGCTCCAGTACTTCCACTGTCTGACCCGACTGGACACTCAGCTCGGCAGTGCAACCGGCCACAAAATCCTGCAGGACCAGTGTGTGTTCACAGCCACCAGACAACTATAGCCCCGTAGAGAAAGGGAAGTGAGCAAGAGGGAGAAAAGGAAGGGAAATTTGGGGTTGGTAGAGAAAGACAGAGGACGGGGGTGGGGGGGATGGGGGGGTGTATCATTAATTACAAGATCATTTGAAGACGTATAATCAAATAAATCAAGCAAGCGAGTTAGAACAACAGTGGTTGGAAGATGGTGGAGAGAAAATGAAAGAAAGAATAGGAAAGAGAAATAGATTAAAGGTGAAGTTTGTAGGTTTATAGGGTGAAAGCAGAAAAGAGTAAGAGAGAATAGGGGGTACAGAACAGAGAAAAGAAAGAAGGTGTGGAGTGAATGAGAGAGAGAGAGAGAGAGAGAGAGAGAGAGAGCAGATTAAGGCATTACTGATTATATGACTAAAATAAAATGAATCTAGAAGTGAAAAGATAACAAGGGGAGAAAGAGCATTAAAACAAGGAATACAAAAGATTGGATGAACGAATTTATGTACACAACAGATGTGTAGACATGGATGTATATGAGTGTGTGTGTGTAGGTGGAGTTGTTGCTCTCCCTTCTACATGCTATACAGTAAAAAACACTCACACTCAGCTGCAGAAATCTATGAGAACTCAATGAGTTACACAAACCAGAACTGTGAAGGAGAGAACTTACTCCCTCTTCCTCTCTATCTCTTTGGAAGAGTAAATAAATCTGTGAATAAGTGAAAAAGGAAGAGCCTGGTTTTTACAGCTGTGCTTATTTTGTCCCCCAATAGCCCCGGTCTCTTTTCCCTGCCCCTCCCCAAAAGTGGCCTTTAACCCTGCCCCAGAGCATTAGCCAGATCATTAAAATCAACCCAATCTTCCCAACATAGCTCAGAGGGAAGCAAGTAGGCACTTAGCATAACGTTAGTAAGTGGCTATACAGTCTGATTCGTTGCTAAGAACACTAGATGGTCTGATCACACTGTGAAACCTATTCACTTTCCCATTCATATGCTAATACAGAAACGGTCACAATGCTGAGTGAAGTGAAAGTGACTATTTGTTGTGAACACAATCAAGCACCACAATGAAATGTGACCTCTGCATTTAACCCATCACACATGCGTGGAGTAGCAGGCAGCTGTCAACAGCATCCAGGGAGCAGTGTAGTGGGACAGTACCTTGCTCTACTGCCTGGGCTGGGACTTGAACCTGCAACCTTCAGTTCACAAGAGCAAAGTCTTAAACCGCTAGGCTACCACTGCCCAATCCATAGAGACTAGGAAAAAATTGCCAGACTCAACTTTCAAGTCAGTATTGGGTAACATTTTCAACAAGCAATAATCAGGCCTCGGATGAACCTCACAGGCTATGATACTGCCAGTGTGCAAAGCTGCGAAAGGTGGGCCCAAGTGTTCTGGGACTGGTAAAAAGTTACAACCCAAACCCAGAACAATATGAGAAGAAACACACAGTTTCAGCCACCTCATGGATGGTCACTGACCCAAGATGTTTTGTTTTTACCCCTTACCCACCTGAGCTACTAGGAGTCATTGTCTGTCCTAGAGAGTTTGGCTATATGTGAGTGAATATATGCTCTTTAATCATTTGAAAGATTTTTGGGGCAATGTGAGAAGGTCCTGGGTTCAACTCCTGGGCTGGGTTTAATTTGATGTGTGGAGTTTGCATGCTCTCCCCATCTGTGTAGGTTTCGGCCTTGTGCTCTGGTTTCCTCCCATGCATGTCAAGTGAACTGGAGACGCTAAGTTGCTGCTAGGTGTGAATTTGTTTTTTACGATGGACTGGCGAAATGTTCAGGGTATTTTTCTGCTCCACCATCTAAGCACTGTTATTGGCAGTTTGGAAAATGAATGAAAGACATTTTGACCTGAAGGCCTATATTCAAGTGCTTGAATAAGGCAAATATAAATAATGAATAAACAAATGAAATAAATAATTTTATTTGTTTATTTTTTAAATGTCCCAACAACTTTCATTCATACTGTTATTCTGCAAACTGTTCAATGTGTAGAGCTGCTACTGACTGCTACTGCTGCATGTCTATTTAACTCCATACATCTTTGATTTAACAATTATTTGTGGGTGCCTTGGATATTTTTATGAACACAGGCAGCACACACGCCTTCTCATTCTGGTGCGCGTGTGCATCAGTGTTTGCAGCTAGTAATTTACTCTGTGCTGAATGCTGCTTTAGAGTAAGTGACACTGTTTTGATTTATCATTTAAGGATCCCCAGAGAACAAGTGAGAGTGGCAGTGGAGAGAGAGTAACGAGGGATGAGGACGAGGAGGGGAACGCCCTCCTCAGGGGAGCGGGCTGTGCTTTCCGTCCTGATCCACCACAGCTGGCTAGGAATTCCCGCCATATGGAATACGCTGCCTTCCACATGGAGAACATTTGCAAAAGCACACAGAAGGGAAAAAAAGAAAACTCTAAGCAAAACAGCTTCACTCCATTCTAACCACAACCTGGTGCTCATAATGTTTCATCTACTGAGTTAAGATTGCTTAAAATGAGAATCATAATATAGAAAATATTACTGCAATGTAGGACAGTATTACATTTACTCATGCTATGTTTGTACAGTGTACATTTCTGTTAAATAAATTACATGTTTTTTTTAATTCATTGTTTTCTTGTGATTTTGTACATTTGATGTGCATTGAATGTTGTTGACCCAGTTTTTCCAAAGTGTAATCAACAAGTGTGTTCTGGTAACAAAACACTAAATGGCTCTATACATTGTCCCATACAGTTAAACCAGTTATGCCCAATAGCCATTCTCGCTCTGCAGTGCATTGTGGGACCTTTTATTTGTATAATGGGATTTTATCAGATCGAAAGATTCGGCCTTTACAAATAAATCTGACTGGCCAAACGCGCCAGACGGGCCACTCCCTCCTGAACTAGCAGGAGAAAACACACTCCAAGAGTGAGATCATGCTTAGTGTGACTCAAAACTCACACACACTATTACACAGAGACATTCTGTGTTGGTATCTACTAAGACATAAAATAAGGCGAGACACACACACACACACACAAATACACACCCACACAATACTCCTACTATTGCAGCTTATGTGTGTGTCTGTGTGTGTTTGTGAATGAGGTGTAAGGTCATTGTGCCTCATTACAGGAGGCTGTAAAGTAAAACTGAGAATACATACACACATGTGTGCACACCCACCCATCTGCGCGCACACACACACACACACAGCGAAGAGGGATGGAAATACGGACTCCTCCCTAAAAACACACAGAAAGCATGCTACTCTTTCTCAGACCTTCTCCGTGCAGTTGATTTAATCAATTGCTTTAACTCCATTCAGTTCCAGAATTTTTTAATATACGAATTTTAACCAATGCAGTAAATACTGACCTCAGCAGAACACTGTCGGTATAACTCCATTCTGAAATGACCTTAAGAAAACTGTTATCACTATATTTTGAGAAGAGAAAAGTTGCAAACAAACCTGCATAACAGTCAGCATCATGCCACATCCATTGCAAATATGATACCTCTACACTTGTCTATGGCAGAGCAAGTGGACACAGTATGTGTACATGGTAAACACTGGGTAATTATTTAAGTTGTTCTAATAGTTGCACTAGTCGTGATAAACATCACATACAATGATTAACTTTCATTTCTTCCAGCTCCTCTATAAACATGTAAAAACACATCCAAAAACAGTGAAATTTATTTAACTAAACTTAAAAATGCCAAATATAAGCTCACAACATTCTGCAACCACTAGCCATTCAAAGTCATAGAAGCTGTATATAAAAAAGCCAGTTTTACTTACAGGTCTGGGTCCTTTGGGCTGTGTGAACTTCATCCACTTTGGCATGATACTGCCAATATCTCCCATCCAACCAACCAACCAACCACCCTGAGAGCGGCAGAAATACCCCCCACCCCCCAATGGGCCGTCGGTGGAGTTAAGAGTCTAGCTTCACTCCTGCCTCAAAGCTGGCAAAGACATTAGTGGGTGATTACATGCTACCAGGCTGGTGGCTGAACTCAATTTCCACAACGAAAGACAGACTTTAAGGTCTGAAGGCTGACTGCAGCCCTGCCCAACTTACATAGAGCCAGAGAGAGAGAGAGAGGGTGAGAGAGAGAGGAAGAGAGAGAAAGAGAGAGAAAGACTGGGTTGAGTCCTGTGACTGCAGATCGGAGATGTTACTCAATCACATGAGGAAAAACTGAGGTCAGACAACATATGTGGGTGTGTGGGGTCTGATTGGGCAACTAGAGTATGTACATTCAACCAAAGTAATGCATGTCAACACACACGCACACACACACACACACAAACAAATTGATGTCCATAAAGACCACAGAAAATGAATGTGTAGCAGGGGGGCAAATTAGCTTTAAAATAAATGTAAAAATACAAAGATAAACATGGTGGATAAAAAACACCAGCCTGCATTAGCCCAGCTTGTGATCACAATTTTTACAGCTTCCTTATCTGTAGTTTCAAAATATGTCCATGTCTTTGGTGCAGGAACTTTTAGGTCAGTCATGTGAGGGAGAACACATTTTCTATGCATGAAGGCCCAGTCCAAATGGGCATTCAAGCCTTGGATAAATGAATGCATTCTGAGCTCCTGGGCATTTAAGCTGTGTAGCGGCACTTGATTGTCACCAATACGATGTTACATTCATGTTCATTTGCCTCTATTCAAAACCAGACTGCAGCCCAGACTGTAATTATGCGTATTTACCTGTGGGGGCAGTAATCAGGCTGTCCATAGTGTTTTTAACCTGCAAGTTTCATCCTTAATATTGTTGGTAAAATATGGATCAGTTGTCTGTATTAGACCTGAACCTTGTGTTAAAAATCCTCCTGATACAGGTAAAACATGATCGGAATATGCACTACATAAACCTTCCCAGAGACACAAGATTCTACAGGAAAGCCAATTGCACCAAGAAAAGTCATATTTAGTGTTTTTTTCATAGTGCTACAGAGCCCACACAGCCTCCCACACACGCAACACACATGTGCCAAAACCAGAAACCACAATGACATCTGTGTTCAAGTAGACACTTAGTGTTACAATAAGTCCATAGAGACAGTTAGGGAGCATGACAGGGTGAATAACGAACAGAGGAAGAGAAAAAGAAAGAGAAAGAGAGAGAAAGAGAGAGAGAGAAAGAGAGAGAGAGAGAGAGAGAGAGAGAGAGAGAGAGAGAGAGAGAAAGACATGCTGGTTTGGAATGAAGTGGAAATGTTAAAAATGTAAATTAACATATACTCAGAAATACAGTATGTAATGCAGATAAAAGCACAAATAGACTGGTGTATGGTAAATACTTTTGTATGACTTTTGTATGTATTCAATTGTTTTGATTAGTTTAATATATGCAGTTAAAATTGGATAAATATAATGACAAAACAATACAGTTTAAATGTATAGACTAAATATGTACAGTTACATGTGTGTTTTGACTGATTTATGATGTAAAAAAGAGGGTGAGAGAGAGACAGAAGGAAAGATGGATATGACAAATTGGTACGGGTGCTGCAGTGTCAATATGGACAACCTTAAGGACATTAAAGCAATTTTACCACCATTTATAATTAGATTATAAACCAAAGTGTTTTAAACCCAAGTGTAACCAAACAGGGATTTGTAGGCCAATGCTGATTTCCAACTATTTTCATGCACATATCTGCCAATGCCGATACAAATGCAGATGCAAAAACTACTTCACAAAATGAAAAAAATTGGGACAACATCTACTTGTATAGCAAAAATATAACTTTATTTTACATTTTTGCAGATACTGATATGATTATCATATCATCGTGCATTCCTAATTTTGAAACAATGACAGAAAACTGATTAAGAATAATGCTTATTTGTACTGGGCCAAGAAAAATTGTCAAGTCAAAATGTAAACAAACTATGGGCCAATCAGCCAACAACTCAAGAGAGCGTACATACATATGTAGCTCATATTAGATTAAAAACAGATGAAACAAAATTTCCTTAAGGGAAATCATTAGCATAATGCACTTGTCAGAATGCCAGTTTTGGGAGATACACACACTTGTAGAATGTTTCTCAGCTAATCACAATGCACATTCAGAACTAACTCTTAGTAAAGACTGTATATACGGTGTGAACTGAGTGAGAAATATTCTGATGTATGATAAACATATCTGTTTGCTTTGGCAACACTGATGGTCGTACCAATAAAGCCTTTTGAACTAAGGTTAGAGAGAGACAAAGAGAGAGAAAAAGAGACAGGGAGAGAGAAAGAGAGAGAATGATTTAGCTGTGGAAGCTCACTGCATTTTCTTAACAGACGTTCTACGAAAGTGAGTTTAAATCAGAGCCTGCTGAGTTTGTGCTGCGGTGGCACTGAGTGGGACACGGGGCAGCAAATAACAGGCAGAAATCAGACGATGACAAAGAGACGTGAAGAAAGAGGAAGAAGAAACTGTGATTCAAGCAGTCCACAAGAATAGTAGCACTTTTTATACACAGCTGAGGACAAACAGAAACCCTGACAATGCTGCGTGCCAATCCGAAAATTACACTAACCACTAAATACATACTGTCTGAAACAAAAAACACGAAAGGAATATGCCCAGCCTGGCATTCTGACTACAATCATATTAAATACTGTCTATTTTAAGTAGTGTGTGACCAATAAGAGACAAGCAAACGCTCAGATCACGGTAGACAGGAATAAAGCAGTTTGACAAGCTTAAAATTTAAAAAATTCGCTTTTGTATCTAAGGTGTGAAGTGTAGACACACCCTAACAGTGCATACTGCTTATCCAGTCACACACCCACACCCCCACATACACACATTTCTAAAGGCCCTTAGCCTTACAGAAAAACAGGTCAGAATTTCCACAGAGGGAAGACGTCCCTGCACACACACACACACACACACACACACACACACACACACACACACACACACACACACAC
>JBBPDA010047682.1:0-14002 GCA_037974385.1 Arnoldichthys spilopterus
CTGGACGCCCTTCAACATCACCCTCCTTATTGACACTATCCACAGCAACCAAACCAACCACAGCAGCAGTGTCTGTGACACCAACACAGCTCTCGATATCGCCTTGGCAACCACTTCCATTCTCGGTTACCTGCACTGCTGCATGAAACCAGTGCTCTACGCCTTTGTTGAAAGAAAGTTTTGGCTTCATCTGCTGGACATGGCCAGGCCTATTAGCTGCAGAGGTAACTGAGCACAGGGTCTTGCAGGACCTTGTTGTGGTTGAAGTCTATTTACATTGCTTACGCCTCCACTTTCTGACAGGATGCATTTTGTAGGGTTTATACATTTTGGAAAATTACATATGCAGTAAAATGGAATTCTGACATTTATCAGTGTTGGTGTAGAGGGGTGGAAAAATACCCTTTAAATTTAAAATATTTTGTTCCCTACCATATAATTTGCATAGTTTTCAGAGACCATTGGTAAAAGAAAATTGCTGTTATACTTTTTTTGGACAGTAGGTGTCACTGTAAGTACATTGGAGCAGGGAATGGAACCCTTCTCAAGCTTAAGTTGTTTCCCTGTAGGACCAATTAAAACGTGGCGCTTGAGTCAGTTATATGTAAATTATCCTCTCTCTTCTTTGTTACTCCACAGGTATGTAAAATACGAAGGTAAATAACTTTGTTGATGCTGACACACTGTTAGAGGTTGCTGAAACATCTATACGTGGTGGTGTGTGACAGATAAACATATAAAGAATTGGGAAGTAGTATGTGTCTGCCTATGGTGTGTGTTAGCGGTTAGCTGGAGGCAAACACGAGGCGATATTAGGGTTTATGGTATTTATGGGTTATATTGTACCTGTAGCCAGGCTGGAGACGTAACAGTATTACATGTTAATAATTGCAGCACTATTCCTTTGATTACTTTAGTAAATATAAATACTTTAGTAAAAAAAAAAATATGAATACTGTGGGGTACTTGTGTATGCGGCATTATACTATATTGCATATAACAGTAGCCACTACAGGCCAACAGTCATTTAATGCACTGAATAATTCCAGTGTTGAAGCTGTTGGTTTACATCGAAATTTTGATTTTTTGGTTTTGTTTTCTAATGCTAATGCACTTATGGGGAATTTGATGTACTAATCCTCTGGGAGGTGAATGAACTGTTATTTTTTTCAGTGAAACAGTGGACATCAGATAAATATAAATGAAGATAAAATATAATACATGTGTATGTGATTTAAAGTAGAGGAAGAGACGGCCAGGTGTTCTGTGCTTCGAAGCATTCCTTTTATTTTTGATACAAAGATATATTTTGTTTCTTGAGAAATGTTTTAAACAAGTTTCATATTTTGTTAACCAGTTAATATGTGAGTCAGTCCCACTCACATTATTCTCTCTTCTTTATTGTTCCACAGCCGTTTAGGACGGTGTAGTAAAACTACTATCGATACAGGTTCTCCTGGGCCTGAGGCCGGTAACATTGGCACTGACGTGTTTAATTAAAATTGATGTATAGAACAATTTATTAATAAGCACTTCTCTCAAGGTAGATCAGATATAATTATCAACAAGTAATTTGAGATTTTGAACAGTCATGTATACATGTTTTTTTTTTTTATTTCTAAAGTACTGATTCATTCCATGTTAAAAAAAATGTTTGATAAAAATAAAAGTCCTGAGCTGAAGTGGGTGTTGCCACTGTTCTGGTTTGTGCTGTTTTCTGAGGCTCTGCAGATCAGGAGCAGTATTTTCATGTGACGGTCACATGACCCACAACAAATAAGAGCAAATACATGACAAGTCTGAGCTTGTATGCACCACACACACACACACATACTTTTGACTGTGGGAGCAGTAAGGTAGCATGGGCTTGTGGTAGTACTTGGATATATGTACACTGTGTACATAGGAACTCTTTTATATTTTTAACAGTAAAAGAGTCATTCCATAATTTGGTGAACTTTTCACATCAAGAACAAAAAAATACAAAAACAAAGTTTTTTGTTTTTTTTTAATTAAAAAACCTACATGTCAAGTTAGTTACTTTAGTGCAACATATGCTCTGTTTGCAAAGCCTGAACAATAACCTTTTTTATTTTAATGGAAAAAAATATTTGTTTATAACCGTCATTAAGGACCAGTTTGTGTAATTAAAAAACTGCCATATCTGTAATTTAAAAAATGTTGAGGTGTCATTCAGAGCACCAACCTGTGCACATGTACAGCATACTACAAATTATGTCAGAGGCATCATTTTAGTTATTTTAACTTGCCAAACTAAGGGTGCAACTTAGTTGACAATGAAAGTCACATGGTTGATACAAGTAATGTAGTTGTCTGGACATAACAATAACCATCAGTAACATTTTATTTTAAAAATAATTGGAATTTAAAAATCACAGTAGAATTCGGGCCCGGAGTTTGAACCAGAGACCCTCTGGTCGCAAGTTTTGGTCTCCAATCTTTAGACCAGGGCTGCAACAAAACTCAACCTAGAGTGGGCTTATGCTGCCAAAACCCTGGATCAAACCAGGGACCTTCAGATCTTCTAACACTGTCCCAACTGACCTATTTCAGCCACATTATTAATGAAAGGCTGGAATACGGCTTGGATAACAGCTCAGAAACCAGTCTGAGTAGGTGCAAAGGTTGAGTTGATTTCTACTGAAGTAAAAGTGAAAGAACTTTCCAAGAACAACTGGTGCAGAAGTACAATAGCAACAGTTTTGAGTGCTGAGGAACAACGGGAGTTTCTGGGTCCCTCCAGTATGTTCCAGCACAGGAACCTAAGCCTGTTCAACTCTTCTTCTCGGGTTTCTGGATCCTTTTAGTCTAAAACCGGTGGTGCCAGTGGGCAATGGCGACTCTGATAGGGCACCACTGGGTGTAATTTTTTTTTTTTTTTTTGCAAAACTGTTATTACTGTTGTCATATGTGTGTATGTAATTTATTTATTTTTTTATATTCAAGTCATAACTGACAGCATGCTACAAGCATGTAAGGGAGGGTGATGTAATGCTGAAAAACAAAAGCCTGTCAGCTGACTGTGACTCATCACTTTTTTAAGGTCTTCTTACTGTAACTCTGTACTTTACAGTGTTCTCTTCCTCCTTAACCATCCTGACCACTCTGTCAAGCAGTAAATACACCCCAAACAGCCACAACATTAAAACCACTGCCTGGCTGTTCTGTTTACAGTGGTTCCTATCAAGGGGTGCTAAACAGTCAGTTCTTGAACTCAGTGTGTTAGAAGCAGGAAAAAAAGATGAGCCTAAGGATCTGAGGGCCTCACTGATGGCAGAACAACTGGGTCAGAGCATCTTCAGGTCTTCTGGGGGATGGCCAGTATGCAGTGGTTAATACTTACCAAATGCTCCAAGGAGGGACAACCAGTGAACTGACAACAGGGTCATGGGCATCCCGGGCTCAGTGATGCTAGTGGGAAGCAAACTCTTCAGTAGCATGAGAGACCTACTCAATATTAGGCGGGTGGAAACACCACACCACATCCCTAAATACAAAAGGTTGTTGTAAATACATGTCACACATACTCTAAATGAAGTAAAGAGTGATTATTATATGAAGAGCATTTTGGGTACATCACATGCTTTTATTTTGAGCACAGTTAACTTTACAGGAGATTTATATATCTGTATAAAAACCATTACTCCATTACCGTACAGACAGTTATCATCTGAAAAAATACAGTAATTGTTTATGTAAATAACAGCAATGTGTAATTGCAGTATATCAGTACAGTAAATAAACCAAGCCACACTGGAGAAACAGCTGCCAGCAAATGGAAGCTGAAATGTCTACTCTTACAGTTTAAGTTTATAAGACTCCTAGAATAATGATGAATTTTCTGCTGAATATATTTAATTTGCCAAAACAAACAGGAAAAAAGCAGCCTGTTCATATCCGCAAGTTGACTACAGTCCATCTATGCCTTCCCTTGGTCTTTTTGGGGAAATGGGTGTTCGTGATTTGATGAAGTGGCTCCTGCTCTTATTCTTATTTTCAGTAACAGGCAATCTTTTTGGGTGTTTCCTTGTTCAGTTTTCTTCCCAATTTAGTGCTGTTCATGTCCACATACTAACTAACTTGGACTTCCCCAATCACACCATGTGACCATGTGGCTAAGGGCAATCTTAGAAACCAGTTAAATCACCAAGATACCTCCTCCACCACCCACCAAACATTTTTAACCTGCCACTAACACAACTGAACTGCATCAGTGAACAGACACGCCCTCTGGCTAGCACTGTGCTCAGTGAGAGTGATGATGGGTCATCCTACCCACTAGGAGAGAGCAAGGCCAATTATGATTTCTTTGACTTCTGGCACAAGATGGCTGTGGTGGCGTCAGGCCTCAAATTCAACCTCCTGCGCCTTACTTTCCTGTACCTCAGTCTCAGGGCAGTTTCTATACTATATATATTTTGTGTGTGTGTGTGTATATATATATATATATATATATATTATACATTTATTCAATATTCATATTCATTAAAAGTGCAGAGATGTATTTTACTTATTGCTGTTCTATTTTTGCTTTCCGATATAGTAGGATGTGGGCAAAGGCCCTTGCAAACATATAACAAAACATATTTATAATACTAGCTTTGATCTTATTTCTTAAAAAAATAAATTTTAGAATTTCATAATGGAAATTCCACTTTGAGCACAGAAGGATGTGAAATGGAGTGCTTTTCTGCTAGCATCTGCTTCTGACACCCTATTTATGGAGGGAATTCCCACTGCAGTTCACAAGGCATTTCTCCCAGGCTAACTGAAATGGCCTTATGCAAGGCTTGCACAACAACGGAAATGCAACACTAAGAGCAAAAAGGAACAACCACATGACTATCTGCCATCATGATTATCACATTTTTCTTCAAGGCGAACTCCCCCGAGGAACTCTCAGAAAAGGTCAGAAACATCACTAATGCTTGACATAATACCTCCCTGATTTAACAACAACGGAAAGATGAAACGATCATAAAAACTGAAGTGCTACATAATTCACAATACAACACAAATAAATACATTTAGTCATAAATTAAGAAGTTAAAGTGAAAAAAACAGACAACAAAACAGTCCATTCTGATCCTAGCATTCGCTTTTTAAAGTGCAAAAAAAGAAGTGTCCTAACTTCAGACAGGGCCACGGAAATACAGCATTAACCCTTAAATAGGTTTAAAGAGGAATTCCACCAATATTTTCAACAGTGAAGTCATTCAGAGTTGGTTTAAAAAGTTGTTTAGTGTGAGAAATTGTTTATAGTGGGAGTAAATAAAACTGGACATCTGGTTCTTCTAAAAGCTCCCTGACATAAAGATCTTCCATTAAATGGTTATGGAGATGCTGCCTGATGGCTGAGACATTGTTTTGCCAGAGTTTGGAGAAAATTCTGACCAAAAACTAAACCTAATTATTATGGAGGGGTAGACTATGAGGCAAAATAGTCCCCAAAGTGATTTAGTTTAGCTTCACTAGATTATCATCAACATTCCAAAGAAACTCTCCAAAGTCATGTGGCGCTTTACGGGGAGTGGGAAGTCAATAAAATATATACTTATGTGTTATACTTGTGTTGCGAACAACTGGTTTCATTCGCCACCACTGTAAACAGAATCACTTCACACCAGACCCACTCTGAATGACTTTGTTCACATCTCAACCACAGACAAATGGAATCCTAATTTTAAACATGCAGTGCAGGTTCTTTACTTGGTTAATATTCAATATAAAAATGATCATAATACAAATTTTAAAGAACTAAAAACTGCAATAGCATCATAACTGCAGATTTAGTTGTATAAAGACAAAGCTAAACAAATTCCAATGTCTTCAGAATGACAATAAGTCTTACCCTTTTTCTGTTCCACTGATACAGCAATGGTTAATTGTTTTCTTGTGTGACTTGGGTCTCCAGCTTTGATGTTGTTTACATGCCATGAGCAGGATTTTAGCCGATTTTTCAGCCAAATAATATATCGAATGGATCAAGTTCAGTTTGATGAGTCAAATCCCTGAATCCCTGCACTTTGTATCTTGCTGGTTTTGGTGCATTTTGCTTGTATTCTGCTCTTCAATGACCTGTCCTAAGTCACTTAATGGGTATACTGAACATTTCTCCTCAGGTGATCCAGAGGCACCTTTTTCCATTTGTTCCAAATCCCACAGGGAAAAAACATCCCCATTGTTCACTGCACAACCACCACACCTCAGGACGGTCAACACCCAGTGCCGGAATTTTTCGGAAAGCCCAAAGTAAATGAAAGGGTTGAGGCAGCAGTGGAGAAACCCCAGAACTGCTGTGATGTTCACTGCTGTCCACCTGCTCTGCCTGGACAAATCTGTGGAGTAACTGCATGCAGAATGGATGGTGTCCACCAGGAGGGTGATGTTGTAGGGTGTCCAGCTGATGAAAAAGGCCACAACCAAGGCCAGGATGACCCGCATAGGCCGCTGTTTCTTTAGGCCCTGAGGGATTCTCTGCAGCCGCAGGAGGATGAAGGAGTAGCAAAAGAGCAGCATCATGACTGGTAGTAAGAAGCCAACCACATGGTAGAGTAGCCTAAAGCCTAAACACCGCCTGTCAAATAGGTAAGAGTGAACACACTCAGTTTTACCCTCTTGCCTGGAGTTACTAGTCTCCAGGTAATACCAATCAGGGATGGAGAGGAGCAGGGAAAAGAACCAGATTGCAATGCAGCTAAGCTGAATTAGCCAGGGTTTTTTGCGAGGGTACATGTTAATGGCGTGGACGATGGATAGGTAAAAATTCAGGCTAATGAAGGCCAGCAGGAAGATCCCACAGTAGAAGTGGACCTGTGAAGAAGAGAGAGAAAAGAGCTGAGTCTAAAGGATTCAAAGGATTTTCAGTTTTTAAAAAAATCCCACCTTCAAGAAACACTGATCAACTATGACATTAAAGCCACTGACAGGTGAAGTGAATAACATTCATGATTTTATTACAGTGGCTCCTTTAGAGGTCTTGTGGGGTCCATGCTTGTTGGGCTGCATGATGGGCTGTTTTGGTGACACGAGGAGGGCCCAATATTCGGCAGGTGGTTTTAATGTTGTGGCTGATCAGTGTATATCATGGGGTTTTCCTAGTCTTTAAACCAGAAACTCTGACTCTTAAGACCACTGTGGCACCACTTTAGGTGCTGAGTAGGCATGTTGACAACATGGAAACAAGGTGGAGGCACACAAGGAAGCATTAATTTGCACTGTGATCTAGATTAACTATGTCCTGTCCAGGTCAGCAGATCTTTTGCAGTAAAATTAATTCATGGACATCACGTCAGTAAAAGTAAAAACATTTTTCGTCTAACCATTTTTGTAAGTTCACAACAGCCAGTACATTTACCTATATTCACCTATTCAGTGGTGAATTTGGCCCAAGGCCCGAGGTCCCTTAAACTCTTTTAGGCACCATCTGTAGGCAATGAAACCATTTAGCCTAAATGTTCTGTTCGCTTTTATGTTACATGACCATATCTCCTATCAAGGACAGCTGGTTGAAACTGGTTTTGACAAATGGTAAAAACACACAGTATTTCTGAGTTAGTATATAGTCTTTGACTGATCATCATTCAGTGTGCTCAGAGACCTTTAATGCAAATTTTAGCTCTGCGCTCCTGATTTTTGTCTTTGGGAGCACCAGTATATAAGGGAGAATGCTTTCTCCAGCAGAAGACTTTTTAATTTCACTTTGAATTTGTTCTCTCTCTCTCTTTTAAATAAAACATTTAAAATAATTTTGGTGAATCCTGACCTCTCTATGAAGAAACGTCGACACTCACTAACATCATCAGCTTAGGGCAGTTTAGCTTTATTCATTTCTGTTGAAGTTATAAAGAGTGTTCCTATATGGAGTGCTTTCGAATGAGGCACAATACAAGGCAGCCAATCAGAATAAAGGTCAATTACATATGTTTTAAAGGCATAGTAACAGCCTTTTTAATTCTAAGGGATAAATAAAGTTTGAATACTTTTGGGCCTGCAAGAAGAGAATATGATGGCCTTATGCAGCACCATCCCATGACTGCCTCTCTCCTACCTGAAAGATTGTTCCAGCCAGCTTGCAGAGCGTCCGATCGAAGATCCACTCATTTGCTGCTTCCACTGCCCACAGGGGCAGGGTCAGCAGCAGCAGGATGTCAGCCATGCTTAGGTGAAAAATAAAGGTGTCCGTCATACTCCAGCTCCGGCACTTTTGCCACAAGACCCCCAGGACCAGCCCATGACCCAGCAGCCCCAGGAATATTGTTACAGAGTACAGGACGGGGATGATGGCAGTGCCATCAGAGGTGGTCTCCAGGGAGGAGTCTTCTTTATACTCATAGTTTTCGTAGTCAAAGGTTGAGTTGTATTCAAACAGGCCGCCCAGGTCCAACTGCATATTTGACTGGGAAGAAAACGCAGAATATTATCCAGAGCGACAGCTCAGCAAGTGGCTGTGTGTCACATTCAGAGGTGTATAGAGTAGAATAAACTCACAGTAAAAGGAGAACAAGGAAATTTCAGTGATTGACATGCAAACAAAATAATCTACCATGGAGTGTTTCTATAGAATGCTGATGATGGTAAAAATAATGAATCTGAACTAAATCACATAAACGGCCCATTTTGCCCTTAACGTATCCCTCCACCACAAATTGATTTTTAGGTAGTACAATATGGTTAAACAATGCCTCAGTCATTAGGCAGTATATTCATAACCATTTCATGTAAAAACTTTCGGTACAGGAGCAGTACAGATTCTTGCATATATCTGGTTTCATTCACCACCACTGTGAACTATTCTGACTGGGTAAGTTTCTCTAGAACAGAAAATTTCTCAACAAACCCACTCTGGCTGACTTTGTTTACATTTTAGCCACTTATTAATAAATGTTTTGTCAAATTGGTGGAACTCCCCTTTAAGTAATATGCTAGCATATTGTGAAATAAAGTCTATTTGCCTTTTTTGGTGTAAAGCAAAAGGCTAAAGCTCCAGAGTGAAAGGTGTGAACAACAGTAAAGCCGGCCAGGAGCTGAAGCAGCACAGTGGAATGATACTAAGTAAAGGGAAGGCAAGGCAAGTTTATTTAAATAGCACATTATCATATGCCATTTCACCCTGTTTGCTTACAACACTCCGCACCACTAGCTGAGCTGAACTATCTCCTGCTGATCTAAGAGCTCTTCCAGGCTGGTATTTATCAAACATTTCCAATAAATATTTGGGGCCCAAACCATTGAATGACCTATAACTTTGAACTCAATTCTGGAACTGATTGGAAGCCAGTGTAAGGACTTGAGGACTGGACTAATGTGCTCTCTATTATTGGTTTTCGTAAGAATTCTTGCACCGGCATTTTGAATAAGCTGGAGCTTTTTTATGGTCTTTTTAGGAAGGCCAATAAGAAGGGCATTGCAGTAATTGACCCTGCAGGAGATAAAGACATAAATACATTTCCCCAAGTCCTGCTTTAACACAAAATCCCTGAGTTTAGCTATGTTCCTGAGATGCCAGAATGCAGATTTAGTGACAGCTTTGATGTGATCACTGAAATTAAGATCCTCATCCATGATAACACCAAGATTTTTTGCCTGGGTTGTGGTTTTTATATCCTTGGATCTAAGATTGCACTAAGTTGCAACCTTCCTTCTTTGTCTCCAAACAGAACAAACTCTGTCTTGTCTTTATTTAGCTGCAGGAAGTTTTGTTGCATCCAGACATTTACTGTTTCAAGACATAAGCACAGTGAGTCTGCAGCAGAACTGAGATCGCTAAGTGAGAGAGAAAGATAGATCTGTGTCAAAGGCTGCACTAAGATCTAGCAGCACCAATACGGTTATCTTCCCTGCATCAGTGTTCAGGTGAATGTCATTTACTATCTTTGTAAGAGCTGTTTCAGTGCTGTGCTGCTGGTGGAAGCCTGACTAAAAGTCAGCAAAGCAGCCATTTAGGTTTAAGAAAGCACTGATCTGTATCTGAACTGATCTCTCAATAATTTTGCCAATGAAAGGGAGATTTGAGATTGTCCTATAGTTGTTGAGTACAGAGGCATCCAGGCTTTTCTTTTTCAGGAGAGGTTTGACAGCTGCTGTTTTTAGTGCTGTAGGGAACGTGCCTGTAAAAAATTGCGCCGTTCACAATTTGAAACATTTCAGATGCAATACAGCTAAAAAAAGTTTGAAGGCATAATGTCAAGGCAGCAAGTAGATGGATTTAGATGCAGCACTACTTCTTTAAGTTTTGCTGTTTATTCCACTAAATTTAGACATTGAGTTTAGCATTTCTGTGCGTGTTGATAGAAATTTAATGTCACTACATTATTTGGGGCTAATGCTTTGTCTTATGTTTTCAATTTTGTTATGGAACAAAGACACAAACTCATTACACTTTTCAGTGGATAAGAACTTTAGATGGAACTGCAGAGGGGGATTTGTTAAACAATCCACAGTGGCAAACAGATGTTTTAATAAGAGAAATAACTGTTTCACTGCAGCAGCTATCCGTCCACCTCTCAGATAAAAACAAACAATCTAACTCGTGTAATAAAAAGATCATTAACTAAAAGTGACTTATTTGCCAGTGATCTGACATTAAAGACTGCTAACTTCAGCATGAAGAAATTACTTTGATTCATCTCAGGCTTATGACTTTTCTGAGGCAAGTTGAACTGAATAACCCCAAGGACTGATTTAACCTTGTTCCTTTTTCTCCCTATCAGAACTGGAATAGGTCAGTTTATTCAAGATGACACCGAGTATGTGATGCACAGTTCTAATTGGTGGACATACATTTTCACTGTTGATTAACTGCATTATCCTTGTAGTTCCATTGCAAATCTGCCAGGCTGGACTTGGAGTAAAACTGTCATTGTGATTATTACACTACAGCGTCGCTTTAAAGCTGTGCAACAGCTGCACAGCCTCAACAAACTCAGCCCCACACAAGGAAGTGTCTTACCTCATTCGCCATGCCTCTGTCTTTTGTTTTTTCTCCCTAGCTGACGCTCGCCTCACTCGGACGCTCTGTCAGTCCGTGTGAGAAAGTTCAAGAGGAGAACTTTAGTCCTAGTAGGCGAAGAGGGGAAGGAAGACGGCAGGGGCGTATTCTGCGTTTTCTGCACGAGAGCTCTTCTTCTTCCTCAACCGTTTCAGCCCTATTTGTGTCTCTCTCTCTCTCTCTCTCTCTCTCTCTCTCTCTCTCTCTCGCGCGCTCATGTCCCGCCCCCTTGTTTTTTTTGTTGCTACTAAGGAATAGTTTAATACATTATGGACATAATATTCCACTTTTTACAAATGTTGTATAAGAAATAACTTAGATAAGCTAGCAATGCTATGTTGCTAACACTTAAAGTCAATTGTCACCCAAACCATTTCCAAAAATACACATTTCTCCCAGCCTGCAGACTAAAATGAATTTGGGCTGAGAGAGTTTTCGTGTGTGTATTTACAGTTTGGTTGACCGTTGACTTCTAGTGTTAACAATCTTAAACCTGCTCGTCTAGGGTTAGGGTTAGTCTTATGATTTATGACTGCTCTGTGAAAACCAGTCCTAGTGTTTTAAATAGCTGCCTGTAGTGGAAGAGCCTTGGTTCCTCCCAAGGTTTCTTCCTACTGCTAGGGAGTTTTTCCTTGCCTCCCTCGCCTTGGCTTGCTCTTTGGGGGCTCGGACCCGGTTTCTGTAAAGCTGCTTTGTGACAACGTCAGTTGTAAAAAGCGCTATACAAATAAACTTGACTTGACTTGACTTGTAGTGAATGACTATAGCGTCCTCTTCTGGCAAATATGTGAAACATGTGGAGCTGTAACCAGGCTCTGTAGCACTGTTAAGTTCCTGTGCCAACTGTCAACAAACAGCCTCTTATCAGGTTAACAGATGGATACAGGTTTTACAGAGACACCGAGGCCCTCTGGCTTCACTTAACAGCCTGACCTGTAGTGACCCCAGAGTGAATCACTTTATTCTGCACTACTGCAATTATTACAAAAAAAACTCATTTTATTTATTCATTTGTCATTGTTATTATTTAATTTATTTTTGTTTTATTCCTTTTTCCTTTTAACCTTTAGGTTCTTTATTACTGAACTTTTTATTTCAGTTTATTATTCAGTTGACTTGTTTTTGCTGTCAGTGTTTTCTAATTCATTCATTATTTTCTTAGCTGTTTTTATTTTCTCTCCATTTTTAACTGCAAAGCACTTTGAACTGCATTTCTTTTATGAAAGGTGTTATACAAATAAATGTATTATAATAATTATTATTATTTAAACTTTTTTTTGTAATGGAAATTATTTTTCAAAGTACCAGATAATTTAGTGGTGGAGATGTAAACAGAAATCTGTGTCAGTCAATTGCTTTGCAATGAACCCTTTTGGACCAAAACTCAATCTGAACAACTGTTTATCTTATTTCGGGAGATAATGTGCAAGAATTGCCTTTGAACTCCTCATTTTGCTGTAAAAACCAGCCTGCCTTAACTGATTATTGATGGGGTTACATAATTCATCATCTAAGTTCATTACATTTACATCTGATTTCCACTCTGTATTGAATTTGACTTAATGAGAGTAAATGCACCTAGAACTAGAAGCGTTTTTGCAAGGAAAAGTGAGAGAAAGTTCCTCATTCAAGAAGAGAAATATTGTTAGCTAGAAGGCTCAGTCAATATGAGTCTTACTTCACACTGACTGAAAGGGTCCCAAAACATGCATATGTCTATTTTATACCCAGGAAATACACAATTGCTGTTATTAATCTGCAAAAGAATGTCATGGTGTTATTTTTATGGTGCTACAGGTTTATTATCGCACATGAATGCTGACCAGTGCAAATGCATGATAAGGTATGCAAAACCATACTCAGAGCTGAAAGCCACCTGCACACACTGAGACACAGTGGCAAGTAATTGCAGCTTGCCATCTTATGTGTGTTGAAAGTTCTAACCACGGCATGAGTAATAAGAATATAGTCAAAACACGGCAAACTGCTGGTAGCATCACAGCTTGATTTTGAGCTTTGGATTACAGTCACAGGCCAAAGTTATGTAAGCCATTTACATTTATTCATTTGGCTGGCACTTTTATCCAAAGAGACTTCCAGGACAGAGGAAACAATCAAGCGTTCACATTGCATACAGTAACACTTAAGGTGATGCCACAAGAAGACCAACACATTGCCCGTAGTTGTAGAAATAAATAACAAACGCAATCACTATAATACATACATAAGCCAAGTGCTTGAACTACTACGGACAGCCACTACTGCAACTGCAACTACTGCAAACTAATACATACACCAAGTTCCTATACTGCAACAGAGAGCAACTTCAATAAATACATACATATGCCAAGTGCTTACACTAACTACAGAGAACCGGTACAACAGTTGATACATGTGCCAAGTGCTTACAAAAAATACTACATTATAACAGTTGACAAGTGCTATAGACATCTGGTTGGTTATCAGGAAGCAATAGATCATATGTGATGAGGTGGGTGCGGAACAGTTGAGTCTTAAGTTGCTTCTTGAACGTGGAGAGAGACTCAGCTGATCTTGTGACACTGGGCAGCTCATTCCACCATTTAGGAACAATGAAGGAGAAGAGTCTGGGATGGTGCTTGATTCCACGAGGGGATGGAATCTCTAGCCGTTGTTCCCTCGCTTATACAAGGTAGATGTATACAAGGTGCATGTATACAAGGTAGACTGGAAATGCTAAATTGCTCCCTAGGTGTCTGTGCATGTGTCCTGCAATGGAATGGAAGTGTTTTTTCCGCTTTTGGTGTAAGAATGCTGGCATAGACTCTAGCACCTCCCATGAGCCAGTTTACAATAAGCAGCTACATTAAGTCAAGTCAAGTTTATTTGTATACAACTGACGTTGTCACAAAGCAGCTTTACAGAAACCGGGTCTAAGCCCCCAAAGAGCAAGCCAAGGGTGACAGAGGCAAGGAAAAACTCCCTAGCAGTAGGAAGAAACCTTGGGAGGAA
>JBBPDA010047780.1:0-14000 GCA_037974385.1 Arnoldichthys spilopterus
TGGGAGCCAGAACTCTTAATGGTTGGTAGGGGTTCAAATACTTATTTCACTCAATGAAATGCAAATCAGTTTCTGTCATTTATTTAAAGCTATTTTTTCAATTTTCTTTTTGATGTGCTATCTGTCACTGTTAAAATAAACCTACAATTAAAATGATACTGTTTTGAGACTTTTTTATTTCTTTGTCATTGGACAAACTTACAAAATCAGCGAAGGGTCAAATAATTATTTCCTCTACTGTAAATAACAGTTGCCTAAAACAAACCTAAGGTCATTTTCATGTGTCTTTTTTTTCCATTTTGAAACCACAGTGCTTAAGAACACAGACAGAGTAACAGTTTTGACTTTGCTGGTTTAGTGCTTATGAGGGGCACTCCATCTGTAAGAAATTTGACATTTTCTCAACTTCAAGCAAAAACACAATCAAACCATGTTCCACAGGTACAAAAACAGGTGGAAATATGTTTCATATGTAGCTCGTGAGAATCAATGGAAGAGTGGGAGTGTGTAAGTGTGTGTGGTTGGTTATGTGTTTGTAACTGTGGGTGAGCGGGAGTGAGAGTGTGTGTGCTATGCGTACGTGTGTATGTGTGTGTGCTTGTGTGTGTGTGTGTGTGCGTTCACACTAAAGTGTATGTGTGAGCAGAAGAAAATAACCTTCACCCGCTTCTTCTAGCACCTCTTTTGATATTCCACACCTTGCCCCGGCCCAAATTTGTTCCGACTGTCGGACTTTCTCAGTCGGCAGCCCGCTCTCTTCCTTCCTGCAGTTCAGCAGAGTTAATCCCTCGCTCCGCAGGCTCCTCTTCCAGAACAACCCTTCCTTTCTTACCAAAACAAGGCCATCAGGCACCTTGGAAATCCACCCAGTTTCCCCATTAAAGAGGCGCGATGGAAAAGCTGTTGATTTTCCTGATTGGATTTAGCCGTGTGAAAGCGAGCCGGGACGCCGCAGCTCTGGGAAAAGGCCTGGGATGAAAAAGAGTGACAGAGATTTTAGGAGGCGGGATAAAGGGCAAGTGGAAACAGAAAATGAACTACTTTATTCCTTATAACAGAGGTTATAACATGGACTGGCAGTAATGGCTGCAGAATCGGACCTGAGCCACACGGTCCAATGGAGAGGAGAAATTGATTCAGTGGGTTTTGATGTTGCAGATGAATGTAGCATTTGTTCTTCTTTCCCTTGAAGCCTGTTTCCTGTTTCTTTCCTCTGTGGTAGTTTAGTGGAAACTAAGTCTTTTTGCCTATTTCCATGATGAGCTTGTGTTTGAATCAAACTGCTGTTCATGGAAGACAGAAAGATTTTTTTTGGTTAAAGAAATTAATGTATGCATAATCACTATTTCTATTCATTTGCAAAATCAATTTCAAGCATTTCACTGCAAAAAACATCAAGCATGTTCTCCCAATATATATGTGGACCATTGTGGTCCACTGAGTTTCAGATTAAGAGGCTTCTTAACGGGCATGGCTTTCTTTCTGTCTACACTGTAAATCCTCAAAGACCTGGTATGGATATTAAATCTGCAGGAAACTGGGGTTTCATGTTTCTTTTGCATCCTTATTGGGAACAGTGTCTGCTTTGCCTGACAGACAGCCGTAGTCTCCAGTGAAAATATTTGATCAGGAATGGCCAGGCAAAACAATAAGGGTGAGGGAGTGGAGTGCACATCTGAGCTCCAGACCACGTCCCACAAAGCCTCACCAGCATCTGATAATTTGAGAAAAGTGAGATCAGCAGATTTTATCTTCCTGGGTTTTCTGTTCTTCAGATTATTCTGGGTTTTTCTGTTTAAAACCTTTAGTAAGATTATTGGCTATAAAATAAACAATGCGCCAACTCAGCGAGCATAAACCACATGTTTATGAGCCATGGCCTGAACCATCTAGTTATTATTTATTAACAATGTGTAAAGGCTGTGCTTGGTGCCACACCTTGCTGACTTTGTCATTATATATTTGTCTATGAAAGCAGTCCAGTGATGGCTCACTAGCATCTTCCTTTATTTGAATATATTTACATCATTCTACAGGTTTAAGCACTATTTGAAAGTTGAAAAATGCACCCACATATGCAAGATCAGCAGACTGAACCATGAAAAAGATTCAAAGTTATAGCATATGTGTCTCAATATGGGCACTATGTAAAACAAATTTTCATACACTATGTGTGGTGTTTTTGAGGAGTAGTTTAGTCAAGGGACAGCTGGTATAAATGGCCTAATGGGACTAAGCCATTCCTCTTTTTGAAAAATAAAAATAAAAATAAGATTTACTCTTTGGCACTGACATTCTTTTCCTTGCTGTTAGCAAATGACTAGAAGCTGTTGGCACCCCCAACATGCCATAGGAAAAATAAGATTTGGCTAATATGGCTGATTTGCCACTGGCCCAAGCCATAGCTTCATAGCCTCTCTGTGATTCTGAATCAAATTCATAGTGACATATTACATGTAGCAAAACAACCTTGAGATGTGTTATTCATTTGAGCTCAATTTTGCATTTGCAATGTATAGCTGCCTCCCCTTAGTCTGCAGTCAGTGCTAGTAGGGGCAAGTTGGATGAAGCCATTGAGATCATAATTTGCTTTATAGGAAACCAATATTAATGGCAGCTGTGTTTCTGCCAAGTTAGCATTGATATAGCAGTTGTAGAGATATTTGGAGCTTGGAGCTGCATATTACTAATAGAATAATGTAAAAAAAAAACGTCTAGTTTTTGTTTTATTTTTGTGGAGTTGAGGGGGTACAAAGTATTTCTCCTTAATTTATTAATGTCCAATTCCAATCACTAGATAGCATTACACTTGTTTTTCAGCAGTTTGAGTGCAAGCAAGAGAACCTGGGGAGAGAAAGAAAAAAGAGAGGGGGGGGGAAAGAGAAAGAAAGTCACAGATCAACAGACTTCCTAGAGATGGCTTGGTGTCATGACATGATAACAAAAATACCTGGAGTCACAGCAGACAGGAAGTGAGTATCTAGGTCTGATCTGCCACTGCACCTATATGTTAATGATACCCTAGCAAATAACACCCTTAACTAATACACACACTGTAGCACAGCATGTGTTTTTACAACTGATTTGCTCCTAGGCAGATATATATAGACATGTCAGTTTTTTGTTTGGTTTTTTTTGTTTTTTTTTACTTCATAGCATTAAATATATTTTTTTTAAATTCAGTGTAAAGGTTATCTTAATCACAAGCTACAAATTGCAGAAACTTTTCTTTTGTCAACAGTGACTAGCCTCATAGGTATTCGTGGGAAAAGTTTGTGTTGAAATGGCCTGTAGAAAGCTGGTCTGTGTCTTAATAGCACATGTGAACTGAAGTTGCTAGTGGCTCTAAATTGGGTCTTAAATCATGAGTCTACTGTCAAAATCAGGAACAGATATGAGAGTGACGATGATGAGGGTGACGATGATGAGGGTTACACTGATTGTTACATTTTTCTTACATTTACCGCCATCCTCTAGGATTTACTTATCCCTGGCAGAGATAAAGAACATTTCCCTAAACACACACACACACAAGCATGCACACACACACACACACACACACACAAACCCTAGTACATATAAACAACTGTGATATGTGTCCCCACCAGTGTCTTTGATTAAGATATGTCCTCCCTCCCTTTTCTGAATGCCTGTCTAGCCTTGTCTGGCTTGAATGGGTTGAATGGTAATTCTTAAAGGCACAATAAGCTACATTCATCCACATCCACAAAGGCTGGTTATGTTCATCCTGACAAACATCAGCGCTGATCCAGACACCATCTTCTGCCCTGCTCCCCACGGCGCCTGCAGAGAGAGGTCATCTCACTCAATCACAGTATCTCTGAGTTTATGCCAGTTCAGGAGTTCAACTACAATACCCATATTTCCACTGTTCCAACTCTAACCCAATCAACCTACCCTCATATGTCAAGTTACTGACCTGAAAACTTGCTCAAGTAGTTCACATATGGTTGGTTAATCTCCAAACTTGCAGATTGTTTTTTTGGTTCTGCTTTACAGTTAAAATTAAAGGTGCAAAGATGCTAATGAAGAACAACTTTTGCTTCCCACAATGACAAATAGTCACTTTCACTTTTTTTTCTTAAAATATTTAAAACACAAGATGAATTATTATTACATAATAATAATAATAATAATAATAATAATAATAATAATAATAATAATAATAAACCTTATTTATATAGCACCTTTCATATGTTTAGATGCAGTTTAAAAATGTTTTCATAACAGTAGAGAAAAAATTAAATATTGTAATTAAGATATTCTTAAAAGTATATATAAAATGCTTAGTATGATTAATATTTAAGAATAAGAATGATAATAAAATAGATAATAAATAAACAATATGATCAACAATATCAGCCAAATAAAAACACTTTAAGCTGCTAAAAACTATATATATATATAGTCAGGCACTCTGTAATGTTAGAAGATGCTAATCCATTAACAACCTTTAAATCAAATTAAAAACATTTTTTAATCAATTCTTAATGAAACAGGCAGCCAGTTTAATGAAACTTTTATGCTACAGTATACAAGCTAATACATTCTCTGATTTTTGTATGCATAGTACCCTGGCTGCAGCATTATGAGCCAACTGTAATTTGTCAGTTATGTTTTTTGGTAATTTGGTGAATAGTCCATTACAGTAGTGTAATTGTGCATATATCAGCTTTTCAGTATCTTGCTGTTTGAGTAAATATTTGATGATATTTATTAAGTAAAAGAAAGTTGTTTTAATGTCTTATCTATAAGTGATTTAAAAACATGGAGTGTTAAAAAAGAATAATTAAAAAGAAATATTAGATTCCTATGTTCTTCATTTGACACTGATGCAAAATTCCCTAGTTTGTTTAAAACTTTTGTTTTCTTTATTATTAGTATACTATATTTTGGCTTCCTACTCATTAATAATGACAAAAAAAATGCAAACAGTTAGTGTTAGTGGATAGACATTCTGTTAGTTTATTTAAAGGATTTGCATCTTTTCACTTTCCTGATATGTACAACTGTGTGTCATCAGCAAAGTTGTGATTTTCAGTTTCTCTAAGTGAGCGGTACCCAAAGTGCACGCCCCAACCATTAATTATTTTTTGTTATGCAAATCAACCCACAGTTTCTATTTGTGCCCCAGGTGTGTGTGTGTGTGTTTGAGAGTAAGTGTGTTGTGTTATAAGCTGCCACAGTTCAAACTGCATATGAACATTTAAAAAATTAGACACTAAAACAAAAACTTGCACATCCAGCGTGTTCCTTTTCCATATTTCTTACAACCATTGGCGTCAAAACTGGGAAGCTGCTGCGTTTGGCTTTACGGCCAGTTAGCTAGCAGCCCATTTGGAGTAACACCGAAAACACCAAACTCCGTCTCAGTCAAACTTTCAAGTTTTTCCTCTTTGGCTTTTCCCACTTATTTTCTGCCATTATTGCTGCCCACGTTTGTGCTTTAAGTGAAGTGAAAGTAATTATTTGTCATTGTGAGCACACTCAAGCACCACAACGAAAGGTGACTTCTGCATTTCATCCATCATACGTGCACACATGGAGCAGCAGGCAGCTACCAAGGGTACTCAAGGGTAGCTAAGTGGTGCCCAAGCCAGGACTTGAACCTGTGACCTTCAGTTCACAAGGACAACGTCCATACCAATAGGCCACCACTGCCCACTATACTAACTTCTATAGCAAACAGGTAACTGTGGTTTCTTTTTAAAAAAAGGCATTATGGGTACTGTAGTGCTATACTGCCAACTGGAAAAGCAATAGAGGAAAAAGGAAACAAGGATGATTCCAAACACATCGCTTTTCTTGCATCTCCTACCACAGTCAAAAAATAGTAAACAGAAAAAAGCAACATGCTCACACAAGTAGAAATTAGTTAACAATGTTTCTTTATTACATATAAATTGGATGACTGACAAGAGTCAAAATTTCTCTTTACCATAAAACTCTGAATACATGAACACATTTGTAAAAATCAATTAAAAATCTTGGATTGTCTTAAAATGTCTCAGAGAAATCCATACAAGGCAGTGGTGGCCTAGTGGTTAGGACATTGCGCTAGGGACCTGAAGGTCCCGCCTCAAGCACTACTGAGGTACCCTTGAGCAAGGTACTGTCCCGCTCCACGTCTTGGAAGTCGCTTTGGATAAAAGTGTCAGCCAAATGGAAATGTAAAATATTTATGTGTTAGTGCAACATATTCACCTGCAACTAGCATGCCTTTGTCTAATTTCTGGTAAGGAAGCTCACTAAAAAGGTCTACAAGTAAAAGACACTGTAAAATCCAGTGGAGTTTTTGTACCATAACTGATCTAAACCAAATGGCAGTAATAGAACAATCATGTTAAGTTAAGCTCAGTGAATGTTTCAATACAAATTAAGGACTCAAAATGCTCTCGACCAAACAACTAACCAGAACACTAAAGTGTAAAAAATACTTTTTTTTTTTTTTTACCAAGAATAGGGAATTAAATACATTCTAACTGTATGTCCACATTTTATCTGGAACATTACAAACATCCAGAAGTTGCACAATGTTGCTGTGCACCAGCTCAAATGACCCTTGCTTCTCCAGAGAGCTATGGGTGGTGTACCACTTATACCTTTGACAAATAGACCTTAATTATGTTTTCAACTAAAGAAGCAGCTAGTTACTCAACCCTTGAGTCTATATACCCAAAACACTTATTATTTTTTTTATTTTCTTCTGCTCACACATGCACACACACACACACACACACAAACACACACACACACACACACACCATATAGGCTGGTGCTGCTTCTAGAGCATTATTATTCTCTATCATGGCAGTCTACGTTAAAGGCTTAGTTTAAACACTTAAATTATATTTAACATCTCCTCCTAGCTCAGAAATGTTTACCAAGTCCAGCACTCTCTCTCTCTTTCCTACTCTCTCAGTAGGACTGATTCAGGGTGAACGCCTCTCCACAGGGGAGTGAGCTGTTCTTGCTGCAGCCTGACCCGAAGTCTGGGTGTGGCACACAGACACACACACGTGTTTACAACGTGTACAGTCCCCAGGTCACCACCAGAGACAAACATACACACACACATCTCTCCATCCCCTTCTCATGCTGCTTCTGCTTCTCAAAAAGATGTTTTCAACTTTCCTGGGAAAGGCTTTTCAGTTCCTTGGCTTTCTGGGAGTGAAGCACTCCTCTTCACCACAAAGCATTAGCTGTGCATTGCTGAAAGGCCCATGAGTCATACAAATGGCGATCGATTGCAGATGTGGGATCAATTAGGCATAATTCTGACATTTCAGCCTTGCCAAGCTCGTGCACTCTCTGTTAAACCCAGCTGTCAAACTGGGCTTCACCCTGTGATGCCCATAAAACCCTCTACATTTCTTTGCTGTGATTGCCTCTGATAAAACGCTTACGGAGGAGGGGAGGATATTTTGGTGGATTAGGCACTTTCCCGTCACTAGGGCATGCACTAGGGGACAATTTGGGTGCAAATTGGTCTCATTGTATTTGAGATATTAAGGAAATGCCCAGGGCGAAAACTTCTGCGGACATTCCAGCCAAATAGTTCAGGCTGGATGTCCCTCATTTTCTCCCCAAACTTAGCCTGGCTGACCTCAGACTAAGGGTAATTACCACAACATCGTTGAAGGAGGGGGATGGAAGGACAAAGAGTAAGAGAAAAGGAGCAAGATGGAGAGAAAGTAGTGGGATGCAGCAAATATTCCAGGTCAACAGTGAGTGTTAGAGACAGTATAGTGCAGAAGATGGAAAAGAAGGACAAATATGAAGAAAAAATATAAGAAAATGTAGGAGAAATTATGGAACAATTAAATTTCCAAAAGTTACTTGCAGCAGTGTCTTAGAAGAACCACTTTTTATTCCAAGTTGTGGTTGGTCTTCAGGTAAACCCAGATGGTCTACAGTTTTACTCAATAACTATGTGCTGGACTCAGCAAAAATATGAATGGGGTTCCTGGGGGCTAATTTGTGAATCACTGCCTTAGGGAAGCTTTTATTAAATGGTTCTTAAAAGAATTGCTTTCTAAATAAGATGGCAAAAGTGAAGAATTTTTTCACGTTCATGAGTTTGGTTCCGGCCAAAACTCTCTCTTGTGTCAATACGTAGACAATGTATATATTAGTAACAGATAGTACTATACTATACTCAAAATACACAATAGACGATACAACATTTACGATATACACTACACAATATACACTATACAATATTTATTACACAACATAAAAATACAACTGACAATTCACAATATACAATGAACAGTACACAGTATACAATATACAATCCACAATATACTGTAAGGTTTCGTGTTGTCTTGTCTGGGTTTGTTTTGTTTTCCTTGGCCATGTGCACATGTCACGTGATTTGTTTATGTTCTAGCCATGCCCTGCCTTAGCTCCTCTCTGTCCACCTGGCCCTTGTTTGTAAACTCCTCCCTTGCCAAGGTGTATCTTGTCTTGTCTCTGTATTTAGTCTATTGTGTTAGGTTTAGTTCTTGTCAAGTTTTCGTTTGGTTTAACCTTCTGTTTATTTCTTCATTTAATTTTCTTAGTCTATATGTATTTAGTAATTTTCCTAGTCACTGTTTGTAGTTAGTTTTGTTTGTTTAAAATAAATATTCAAAACCTTACAACTTGCACTGACATCCAGCAACCTTAACCCCACATATGTGACATATACAATAGACAAAAAACAATATAAAGTACACAACAGAACCTACACCAATTTAATGTATAATGTATAATATAAAGGACCTAGAGCAATTCAAGTTTTTTTTCATTCTAGGACCCTACATTCAAACCCAGAACCATTTGGAAACATGAATTTCTGGAATGTTAAAGATTGTATGGTACAGAGGAGAATAGGATAATATGGAAAAGGTGAACAAGTAAAAAGAAGATGGTGGATCAAAGAGAAAGAGAAAAGGTAAAGCACAAAAGATGAAGTTGAATCACGTAAAATATAGTACTGAAAAAAGGCAAAACCTGTGAGAAGGACATGGATAAAGGCAAAGGTGCAAAGTTCTTCCCTTGAATTAGAAATTAGCTTTATTTCAGCAACTTTGATCAGTACCCGAGGTCATGAGCCAACTCTCCACCTAAGTTACACTTAAAGAAAAACTTACACACTCCCTGTGCAAGGGAACGGCATGCACACTCACTCACTAAACTGCTCCAGCTGTGCCTTTGTTCTCTGTTTCTCTCATCAGTCTCCGCCCAGATTCATTCAGTGTTGACGATGCATTTTCGTTCATCATTATTGTGCATGTTTTGCACACAACCAGACATGAACATTACATGTTTAACCTCCACTTTGCCTGCACACTCAGTTAAAGCTGCAAAACACAAACATTTTGTCTCATTTACCATCCACTTTTAAGAAGAAATTTCTTTTTAAAATCAACTCACACCAATTTCACAAAGATTCTGACATTCTCCAATGTTTTCTTTTTTTTGGATTTGTCTAAAGTGTGGTGCATTTTATTTTGTCCAGTATGTTAAACTCAGCAAATAAATAGTGTTAAGTGTATTATTTTCTCTTAGAAAACACAAGACATATAATTTGACATTTTGCACACAACTGTGCAAACAGCTTTGTGCTAAAACAAAATAAAATAATAAGTGGTTTCCACACATCCCACAAACTGTACATGCAAATGTTCCAACTTAGTGTTTTCATTGTTTTCATTGTGAATTAATACAAATAACAAAGCTACACACTCTGGAACTTGGAGTTGGAACAGAAAATATGCATACTGTAGTTTTATTACAAGGGTTAATATGCAGTGTAATTGAACATACATACATGAAATCACTTCAGAATAATGGAATATGCCTTTAATAATGCTTTGTTGGCAAGTGTCTCAGTGTTTGCATAGTATGTCAAATATTAATCAGAATGAATGTATGCAACCTTATCATAAAGTTCTCAACATTTATACTTTATGTCTGGAGAAAGTGTTTGAATATGGGCAGCGCTGATGACAGGAGTCTATAGCCTGTAATGAATCTCCCAGCAGTGTTTATTTGGGGAACACTGGGCTAGTTTGTTTTACTATGCTACCAGAATAATGAGCCACTCTAACTTTGCCTGGCACTGTTAGGAAACTCAAACAATAATTAAGCCAAATTATGAGCCCACAAGCAAATCAGTGTTTGTTTGATTCATGGTTTGCATTCCCATATGATGTGGTTGAGGTGTTTATTTGAACATTAAGGCCTAACCAGGTATGAGTATTTAGCAATATAAATGTTATGGGGCTAAATCTATAACATCAAACACTGAAGATTTATATTATATGATCTCCAAGATACTGGAGAGGAAAGAGAGTTTAGTTGCAAAGGAAAAACAACTTTTCAATATTTTTAAAGTTTATTGTAGGTTCTAGTGCAGATGTAAACCAATGCTTAGATTTGGTTTCCTGTCTGCTTTTCATATGTCAAGAAAAATCCCATGTCTCTAAATACACCTCAGTTTAAAACTGGCTTCAGTCTGATTAACTTATACAGATCCAATCATCATTGCTGCACTGGAAATTTTGTTGGCATGAGCAGGTACAGTTTCCATACGACCCCAAGCCACCACACAAAGGTCCATGGAGCTTGTGATGAAAATGAGAGAGAAGAAGTCCAGCTGGAAATGTTAAGTACAGAAAGAAACAAGGACGAAAAGCACCGACGTGGAAAAGCTTGGGTATGCGGGAACTGAAGAGAATTGAAGTTTGCTCTTTAATATGTTCCATAAGCAATTCATTGTGCCAAACATGATGAATCACAAAGAGCCTATAAACTGACTGATGACCAACAGTGCTTGTGAGTGTCTTAAAGGCTTGAGCCTTTCCTCAAAATGATTGATATGAATGTTCTTCATTTTGGAATTTCACTGAGGTTAGGAGACTGCCCCCAGATGAGCCATTAAAGTCTATGAAAAGTCTGGTGCACATGGAATTTTAAGGATTTGCCAGTTGAGCTATGGCTTCAATAGAGAAAATGCATATTTTCAAAAAGCATCATCACCTTTCCTGCTCATGGATCAGCCCTTCAGCTGTCCACCCACGTACCTTAACCTTCAGGTTGTGGTGTGACTCGGCTCCAGCAGCCCTCATAAGGGTCTAGGGGGTCGGCTACTGAAGTCTGCCTGAGAGGTGACTCTCTCTCTCTCTAGAGAATCGACTCATGGACAGGATGGTATGTAGCATGGGAATTTATGCTTGTGGTGGAAATGGCTCACCTCATTGTCAAAATTAACCCTCTTGGAAAATCACAGGGGGGTTGGTGAATGAGGGGGAAAAGTGGGAAAGGGGGGTTTAACATTAGTTCTATAATTTTCTATCTGAGAACATGTGGCATGTTGAGGCCCTGTTCTGCAGGATTTAAGAAATTTTCAGTTTGTGTTTCCCATAATGAATCATTCCCTGTTTATTGAAAACTGGCCTGAATGAGTGAGAATGAAGAGAAGAAAGATATGGGCCCAACTTAGTCACCTAGTGTTTTCCTTTATCGTTTTCCATTTTACTCCAACCTGCTTCATTTATACACACAGCAATGAATACATACACCCTTTGTAAATCATTGCAGCATCACATGAGCAGAGGGTCAATCATTTTGTCTAATACTAGTGCTGGATAGAGATGTATAAATTCCACATGCAATGGATTATGGGGCAGTGGATCAGATTTCCACTTTGATTCCACTTGTTTAATCTGACAGTCTCCATTTATAAACAATTTGTTATATATATATAAGGTGCAGCTTGGTTAAAATGATTACCCGCAGCCACAGCCACAGCCCCAGCTGACTGGAGAACATCAGAACAAATAAAGGTATAATATGTCCTTCTAGACAAGGCCATAGCACTGAAACAGTTGTGAATGATCTGAGACTCTTTACTGATATAAATAATGTTTGAATTCTTGTACTGGTAGATCTAAGTGCAGAATTTGAGCATACCTTTAAATCTTCTTAATTAATTGGTTTATTTGGATCTGCTTTAAATTGGTTTGAAACATACTTAAACGGAAGACAGTATTTTAGTGAACCATGTATCAAAAATACATTATATTCATTATGGCGTACTACAGGGTTCTGTGTTGAATACTAACTGAATGTCATGTTCAGGCAAATACAGAAAACAATTTATTAGAATTACTTGTCAGACCACAGAAACCTCAGATTTCTACTGAAGGCAAATCACAGATTTCTTCCTATGAGATATTAGATATGGTAAAGGAAAAACTAATAGGGCTGAAAACAGAGGTTTAGAAGCCTGCTTTTGTTATTTTACAGCATAATACTTATGTCTTCCCTGAAATCTCAGCGGCTTCTTGTCAGTCACAATACTACCTGCGGTTTATAAGACATAGACCTAAAACAAGCATGGCTGCACACGCTTTTGATAGCATGGCATGCCTGCTTGTAAAAGCAAGCTATTATTTCAATGAGTTTAATAGCTGCTATCTGCAAACAAGCTAACACCTTTAGGTTACATGCAATGAAAGAGCTGATGCAGCAGTAAACAAATTGGACAAAAAATTATCAGGAAAATTTCATCTGTAAGATTCAGTCGAGTCATATGGATTTATGTCTCAGTTTAAGCAGTAGAGTGAATGAGTGTAGACATTCTGATTTCTCTGTCGGAGCGAACTGATGTGTGAAAAAGTCATTCTCGGTTTCAGTCTCACCAAGAACAAACCACCTCTGACTACGCATGCGTGTGTGTGCGCGCTCAAATAACCCCCTCTGAGCTGTGTGGAAACTGCACTGCAGCTCATCACCGTACTTTATGGTTCGAAGGCACAGGTCAGGGGTCGAGGGTTAATTGAAGACTCTCCTGAAATGGCCGCCCACTCTGACTGAGGTTGGGGGCACTAGGGAGGAGAAAGTGAGAGACGAAAAGCAGAGAGAGGGGAAGACGGAACGTTGCTTTCCTGAATGTTTGGAATGCCAGACCTACAGAAAGGTCAACAGCCTCCATCTGCCCTTCTATCTCTGTCACTACCTTTTCCCCTCTCTCTCTCTGTCTCTCTCTTTCACAATCTTTCCCTCTCTCATATCCCCTCCATTTGGTTTTTATGTTTTACAACAGTCCTGCAAGATTACCCCCCTCCCCCTTTTCCCCCACTCGCTTATCTATATAAATGAACAATCAGAGTATCTGTCCAAGCTGCTCAGATCAGCCATGGCTTTTGATTCTGCCCTGCATGAGGAACACCCAACCCCTTAGAGAGAGAGAGAGAGAGAGAGAGAGAGAGAGAGTGAGGGAGAGAGAGAGCGAGGGAGAGAGAGAGAGAGCGCGAGGGAGAGAGAGAGCGAGGGAGAGAGAGAACAAGATTGTAATTATTTAGGAAGAAAAATGTGAGTCCTTGACCCTGTCTACCTCAAGAGAGTGCAGATAGTATGAGCTGTGTGTGTGAGAGAGTGTGTGTGAGTGTGTGTGTGTGTGTGTGAGAGAGAGAAAGAGAGCATGTGTGTGTGTGTGTGTGTGTTTTCTGGGACCCAGCTGTCTCAGGCTCCATTAGTAGCTAATAGTGCTGGGCTTTTAGCACTGCAAAAGCCACTGAGCCCATCTGATACCAGCATCTTCATTACAGTATACACACTATGCTTGCTCTTATTCACTTCACCTACACTCCCGCACACACACAAACACACACACACACACACATACACAAGCACCTGCACACACACACAGATACATCTGTTCACTATATTTTATACTTAGGAGCTGTAGTATTTTAATAGGTATAAATGTGTATATTTAAACATACATATAAATATAAAATGCCTGCCATCTGAACAGTGCAAGTGTATTCCACTAGTTCTGCACATTTTGCTGAATTGTCACACATACTAGAAAAATATGAATATTAAAATCATGTTGGTGTCTGTAATCATCCATCCATCCATCCATTTTCCAACCGCTTCTTCCGTTTCCGGGTCACGGGAAGCTGGAGCCAATCCCAGCTGAC
>JBBPDA010047868.1:0-13989 GCA_037974385.1 Arnoldichthys spilopterus
ATCTTTGACTAATAGTTAAATGTGTTTGATGATCAGAAACATTTTGTGTGACAAACATGCAAAAGAATAAGAAATCATGAACGGGGGAACACAGTTTTTCACACCACTGTATATATAACGTGGATTTCCACATTTTTTTTCCAGAGCACCAGTTCAGAAGCTCTGCTTTATTAGATTTCATTATTGTTATTAAACGTCCCCAATTACAACTGGTCGATATTAATAATAAGGGATAGAATTAAAATTGCATTCCTTGTGTTACGAAAATCGCTCTCTTTCAGTTTGTGATTTCGATATAAAAAAACATTCATTGTTCAGCCCTATTCTGTACAACATTGAATTTCCCTATAAACAAGAAGATCTACAAATTGTTCATCAACACATCATTATGATGTGTTGTTGAATGTTATCAGTAACTGAAAGGTAGAAAATATATCATCTCCTTTCATTCCATTTTGCAACTGGTCTAAATGTCACTGTCAGTGTTTCTATTGGAACTCATTTTTAGTGCATACTTCTTTATTGCATACTGGCCTTTTTACTTTTCACATATTCAAGCTGTCTACTGCCTTGATGGATAACACAAAATGTTCATGTGTACTACAGATTTTTACCCCACCGTAGGAAAACCTCTGCACACACTCATGGCTGTTGTAAATGGAATTGCCTGTCTGTCTGTGTGATATTCAGCGATAGATCAAGTGGATTTAACTGATTAATATTTAACTGCTCTGCTCCGCTGAATGCTGCACTGGAAATGATGAATTCAAAACCAATCCACGCAATTTTGCTACTGACTTTAAAGAAGCAAAAGTCATCAGACACATGTCAGAACAATCAGTGTCTCTGTAAGTGGGTGTGCTTACCTGAGGGTTTTTGCATGCAGCTTTAACTGCTTTTTCAGTTGCTTTGGAAGTTTTGCAGAAGCATTGCACAGAAATTAAGCTGTTGGGGCTGCACCAGTTTTAATTTTGGCAACTGTTTCTGATTTAGTCTTAAATTATTGACTAAATGTATATGATTTTTGTCATTTTGTAATCCAACAATCTTAATAGCTACTTTAAGCTAGCATCCTAGTTGTGAGCATTCTAAATTGATAATGTTGAATGGCAAGGGTGAGAGTGAGCCCTGCTTATATCTAAACTATGCTGTCTATGGTACAAAGGATAGGGCAGGATAACAAGAAAACTCACTTTGCTCTTGATATTGTGTTTATGCTCACCTTGCGCCCAGATACTCGGTATGCACAATTAACTTTCAAACAACTACAAAATAAAAGATCTGCACCTCGCACCAGCCTTAAAGATTAATACTAGTCTATCTTTATAATATGTGGTGTGCCTTCAGGTGCCTCTTGAGGTGTCTTTGTGTATTTTATCAGTTTATCTTATTTTAGTTATATAGCTACAATGTGTCCATAGATCCATGCTTTTTCTTCTTACTCGTGCTGCCATGATTTTAGTTGGCAAGCACATTGCTTAAAAAATGCTGATCAAGTCGTCTGTCTATGGCATTGTCGTCTTCTTATTTTTCTGTGAAAATCTTAATAGATTTTGTCATAGTCCCCAGTAGAGCAGTTTTAGATCAGCACTTGTGACCATGGCACTTCTGCACTCCACTGGCCACACAGCAGCAGGCTTTTAGTTCAGAGTGTTGCATAATAACGTTAATAGGGATACGAAGTCCCTTTGCTTAAAGTTTCAATTTTGTCATGAGCTGCCCTTCTCCTAGAGGCATGCACAAAAAATTCACACTGCATTGTCCACACATGTTCTGCTTTGCTGCATTTACTTGGATATTAAAAGTATGCTAATGTCATTTGTGCTTTTATAATATCTTCTGTAATAGGTGTTTACATTGATATCTGAACTTCTTTTATGTATTATAGTATTTAGAATCGTACAGGACTCACAAAATACAACTAGTTTTATGCAGCTAGAAGTTTCGTTTCATCAAATGCAGCTCTAGATCCTGTGCAGCATCTGCTCAGCCAACTAAATGCTCCTCCCAGGGATCTAAGATACGTTTTTCCACCATCCGCGAACTTTACGATACTTTCTCTTTCTCACATTTATCTAAAGAAGTGTATAATGTCACTGTGTTGGTATGCAGACGGATGGGTCACCCTGCAGACCCCTGTGGCCTTATCCAGAGTGGCAGCACATGGTGAAGTGGACGGTGTGTGGGCAAAGCATGCTAAGGCAGTGCGATTTGAGAAAGACTAAAGGTTAACCGCAGGCCCTCCCCCTGCTGCTGCCAAGCAAAGACCTTTCCTGGGGGAGCGTGAAATTAGCCATGGCATTCGCGCAGGCCTTTTACACAGGTTGAGGATGTACTCCTTTCTCCATCTCTGAGCTTTCACACACATCTCTATTCATGCACACCTCTCTCGTCTCTCAAAACGTTCACTTGGCAAAAGGTGTGATGGAAACATGGCTTTATTTAATTGCTGCGAACTTGGCGTCAAAAGTGTATTTTATAGTTATTTTATAGTTTAAAAAAAGCTACTAGATAGAATCTGAGAACCGATTTGGCATCAAATTGTACTTATCACTGGAGAAAAGCAATGAGAACTGATCACAATATAGTAGTTCTCTGCTAAGACCCTTTGTTAAGATTAAATGACCCATTGATTCATTGAAAAGAAAGGATTAAGACTTTTGATAAACATTGGTTACACAAAAACACTTTCAACTACACCATCATGTCATCTGTCTATCCCGTCATTGATATTATTACAGTATGTTGTATGTTAGTCATAGTTTCAGCAGCTGCAATACTGAGAACACAGAAGACTCCAATATACAAATGTGCCTGTAACTATTCATTAAATGGTTGGGCTGTTCTGTGACCATCCTGACCAATCACAGATAATAAACATTTTTGAGGGTGTTAAGATGAAGACATATGATTCAAGAAAAAATAATTAATTTTTAACCATGTTATGTCAAGAGTTTGTTGCTGGGTTAGAATATATTGTGAAGTACATTGCAATTGCAGTACCTGTTAATATTATTCAGTGTTCAGTATTAATAACTGCCCGATAATCTGGGCAGAGTGAATTGCTAAATCTGGACAGCAGCTGTTTCTTGCCTGATTGGGCAATCTGATATTTTGATGATTTGGTGATCAGTGTTTCCTTCTATTGATTTCCTATCCAAACACACCCTTACCACAGAAAAAAAAATTATAGTCTAGCTAAAAATAGTCAGCCACATTGTGTTTAGTAGTTTAGTAAAAAGCATTGTAGAAACTGCAGGCGAAATAGGAGTGTGAGACCAAGTGAGTGAGCAACTGTGTTCCTTGGTTTAATTTTGAGTCATCAATACTAGAGATGCTTTGCACAGTTGGTGGATAGCATCCTAAAACTGAGCATGAGTATGTCTTGTATGGCAACTAACATATTTGTTTCTCTGGTTGCTAGGTGATCTACATAGTGTATGAGTAGCTTAACTTCCTAGCATTACTATGTGTCGCTCTGGGATGCAGTATAAACGGAGGGTCAGTTCTGTGATTTGTAACACATTGAAATAAATCAATATGGCAGATATACTGGTTGTTTTCAATTGACACATGACAAAAATCTGGACATAAACTAAAAACAGCCACATGTCTGAACTGAATTTAGAGGTCAACAGTAACCCTAATGATTGTGTTGAGGAAAGTGAAAAATGATTTGTGAATTTTTTAAATCAATTCAGTTTTTTTTTAAGAATCAAATGCAGTTTACAAACTAGAAAGTGGTTCAGTTTATTAACTACCATAACTTATATATGTTTGATATATTTTGTTGACGAGCATTAATCAGGCCTGGAATTTACGTCCAAATCTGAACACAGCCTGAGTATTTTCTGTCAGACACTGACCTGACAAAATGATGTCTCTACCTGACCCAATCTGAACTACATTGTCAAATTTTAAAAATTAAAAGAGGCAATAATAGTCGTCATTAGGTCACAGATATATTAAATATAAATGTGACACAATATGGTATATGAAAATAATCAGGTGTTCAAAATTTAAATTTAAATAGTTTTTAATGAATGTATTTATAAAACAGTGCCAATAGCTTGATTTACCTAGTTAATTTTAAAACTGTATTTCTTTACATGATGTTTAATATTATGGTATTTGTTTCTTAACAAATGAAATATAACATTTGTTCCTCACAGTCGTGTGCCTAGTGGACCTCAGTGGATGGGTTTGTGTGACTATGGCTTGCCAGTTTAAAAACTTATGAAACTAGTATGAAATTATGGAGCAATAATTAAAAGTGTGAGTTAGACTGTGAAAATGCAAATGTGAATTTTGATCAAGTCTTGTTGAGATTGGGCATATATTTCAATTATTCATAAAAAGTCAAATGAAAAGTGCTGTGCTGTGTGGTGTGACAATTGCAAGTCAAAGTCTTCAATTTTAAGAGCATCTCAAGTTGCCCAAGTTTAAATCAAACTGAATCATAAAGTTGTTTGCTGGCTAGTACAGTCCCACTTATATCCATTCTTTGTTATTCAGTGGATCTTCGTTTATTTATTTGAGCTGATTGCGCCAATGAGCTTAACAGTACTTGGACACAATGGACAGAATGTTAAAAGCAAAGTATCAGAGACCACTTGATCTTCAGAACCCCTCACCAGTGTGAATTCTATTTGCTTTCGGCACTCGCAAGTGTACCGGCTCCCTGATTAGCTCTGAGGAAAGGGCCAAGCGAAAATAAACTCTTCTGGTTTAGTTGTATGCTAATATATGCAGTTACTTAAGGTTTTTGGTTGCAAAATAAGCAAAGGAGCCTTTTGTTTACATTGCTCTTGAATAAGCTAAGCCACCAGTGCATGCTAATGTGGTGCTTTCATGGAAGTTTAATGAAACCTGAATCTTCTGTTTTTGCTAATGGAGCTTCGGCCTTTCACAGGTTATGTTTTTGTTATTCAGAAAACACCACTATATAAAAGTAAGCATCTTTTCAGAGGGTTTAAAGAAGACCTGATTTGATACCAAGTGTTGAGATGAGTGTGTAGGTAGGGCTTCAGTCAAAATTACAATTAGCATAGAATACATTTGTTTGCATGTGTTGAGAAGTCAAATACATTTCATACTTTTCAATAAATTAAAAATACATATCTACCTTATATTGTAATAAACTACAGAATTTCATGATTCATATAACTGATAATGTGGGACCAAAAACCTCTTATCTCTATTTTTATCCATTTGCTTAACCTGAAACCTATAGAAAATGGTTCAGAAATACTTGGAATAATATCTTGATACATTAATTTCCTGTTAAAGTTAAGAATGTTGGTTTATGTTGCATTTATGACCTAAACAATAACATGATTAGTTGCTTGTAAAATATATATATATGTGATTTCTGCTGCTCATAATTACACATATTGGAGAATTTAAAATACTACAAAAACAAAAAGCATTTAAATGCTACTATAAATAAATACAATACAAGGGTAGATCTTCATTCCCTAGGGAACATAACCATATTCTGCATATTCCATTGCAGTTTACATATATATGTCCAAATTCAGCAAATTGCCATCATTTCAGATTCACTTGACAAAGACTAAATTGTGATCGTTACACCCCTGTGTCAGAGCATCTCCAGAACCGCAGGTCTTGTGGGTGGTTCCCAATATGCAGAGTCACGGGTGCCCAAGGCTCATTGAAATGCCTGCTTAATGAGCGCTAACGTTTATGGTCCAATTCCAAAGGAGAGCTCCCGTAGCACTAATTCATAAAGTTAATTCTGACTATGATAACACACAGGTTCAAAACACACAGCTTGTTGCTGCGTATATGGCTGCATTGTCCCAGACCGGTCCATGTTCCCATGCTCATCACTGTCAAAAGCACCTACTATAGACATCAGAACCCTATCAATCGGCAATAGAAGAATGCTGCCTGGTCTGAGGAACTGTATTTTATTTATATTATGTGGATGGCCAGATGTGGATGTGTGTTAACTAGGGGAGTGATGACTCTAGGATGCACTATGGGAAGAAGCAAACAGGCAGGGGCAATATGATGCTCTGGGCTATGTTCTGCAGAGAAACCATGGATCCTGGCATTGATGTTACTAGTATCACCTACTAAATTCCAAGTACACCCTTTCATGGCAATGGTATTCCCTTATGGTAAATGTTTCAGCAGGATAATGCACATTGCCACGCTGCAAAAATTATTTAGGACTGGTTTGAGGAACATGCCAAATAGTTCATAGTGTTGACTTGGTCTCCAGATTTCTTAGAACATCTGGGGATGTGCTGGCCAGACTAATCTGAGGTATAGAGGCCAAACTTTGCAGCTTACAAGGTCTATGGCTAACGTCTTGTCAGATACCACAGCACACTTTCGGAGGTCTTATGGATTAAATGCCTCAAAAGGTCAAAACTGTTTTGGAAGCATGAGAAGGGCATAGACAATATTAGACAGGTGGTGTTAATATTAGGACTGATCGGTGTATTATGTTTTATCAACTTCAAATACCTAACTTTAACTCTAGGCTTTTTATTTTATTTTTTAAGTTTTAGTTATTAAAATGTACAAATATACAAATAAACAATTATACCTTTAAACCTTAAGAATGTTGTTGTACCTTTTTAAAATGACATTTATATTGTTTACTTTGGTGACTGGAACTATATATGTATAGTAACCCTTATTCAGACAGTTTACATTTACCATTCATATAGTTCTTAAATTAGGATGTTGGCAATTCCTGCTTCCTGGCAAGAAAAGATTAAAAAAACTATTGTATATGTAGCTCTTAAAATAAATTCACCTGTGGTTTGATGGAGTCATATAATTATAATATCTTTGTATTTACTCTACAATGTTTCACATGATGGGAATACCTAAATCCCACTAGAGGCTGCCCACCTGTCTGGTTGATGCTGGGCATAAAAGGCTGTAGTTGTGGGTGGTCCATGTCTGGCAGCATCTTGTTCGCCAAATTAGCAATTCCCTCTGGGCCTCTGGCTTACTTTGGTTGCTCCAACAACAGGCTGACGCCAGGAGCATCCACCACAGCCTGAACCATTACTGGGGAATCCTACTCTTTTGTAAATCCATTTTTAATCATTTGATTTGATGTCTCTTTTGTCCACTGTAATTTAAAGTGATGACTCACAAAATCAAAGTCGTTACAGGTATAGGTTCAAGGCCCTCATTTTTCTCATTTTTTCTTTCTTTCTTTCTTTTTTTTTTTTTTAAATAAACTCATGCTGACATTGTGTTGCAAATGGTGGCCTAGTTAAAAAGCTGTGCTGTTGAAAGTCCCCTTTAATAAATGGCTTGATTGTTGGTGGGCAAAGATAAAGTGCACACTAGAAAATTAGGAGTTGAGTTTGTCTAATGCCATAGATTTTTTTTGGTTAAACAATTTAATGATATAAAAAAGATGGCAAATATTTTGATATTCATATGTACAATTATGCAATAAAAAATGTTGTATTCCTCCAAAGGGCACTGCACAGATAATAGTAAGCTGTTTGAGATTTCAGCCCAATGTGGGCAAAAGGGATGTTTGCTTGGTGCTTATATAAGACTGAAAATTGCATAGTGACACTAATGGAAGTAAGCGTTGCTGTTGCATTGCCATAAGCTATAAGCAAGCGTTTTTTACGTGAATAACATACAAGTTAAAAAAAGTTTTACCCTTCTTCAGCACTCCATGGTCTCTTTGCAACAATAACACACTAATACAAAAAACATTGTTTAGCTTATTTGTTGATTGTTATTAATAATATATTATTATTGTTTGTTGCATGTGTGAACTCTGGTCTGTCTTTTGGCTCTTCCGTTCTGGACAGTGTGAGCAGTGTGCTCCGCTCTTCAATGACAAGCCTTTCCGGGCAGGTGATCAGGTGCAAGCGTACAACTGTCGTCCCTGCCAGTGCTATCGTCATGCCTCTTCCTGCCAGTATGATGCCAGTGCAGACCCTTACCCTCTCGATTATTTCCGTGGCGGAGGAGGAATTTGTGACAACTGCACTCATAATACAACAGGTAACAGTATGATAATAGCTAATAGGGCTGCACAGTAACAACAATCACAGTAAATAACACAAAAACAGCACCAATTACTGTTCTTTATTTGTTACATTGAAATACTGACATTACAGGAGTATGTAATATGACATAAATACATTTTTGGGTATTTGTTGGACCACGCAGAGGCAGATGATCCAAACACTAAATCTATGCATTATTTTGGTTTAGAATTATAATACCCTTTGTTCATGACCCCCAAAGGTGCACTGTGATTAGTGTATTTGGAGATTTATTACAATCATGATATGCATATAAATGCTATGTTGTCCTTTTCTATATTGTGTTCTCATCTTGTATATTGATATGCTGCCCTAGTGTCCACCTCTAACACACCCTTTTTATTAGGAATGTAGTGGTGAATTAAGGGTGTAACTTATTTATCACCCTCTTGCTGTTTCACCCTCTTGCTGTTTCACAACCATTTCCCCAAGTCAAAGATATAAAAATGGCAAGGAGCACTGAACACAAATACAAATTCTGGTGATTTTTACTGTTAAATACTGTTAATTTATACTATTTGAATGCATTTGAATACTATTTGAACATAGCAACACAACACAAAAGAGCATTTGACCCCCCCCCCCATTTTCTGTAATGCTGTTTTCTCACATTTTTTGTATTTTCTTATGTAAAAAAAACTTAATAGAAATTCCATTCCTAGAGTGATAAATAAAATTCTGATAACATTCAGATATCATAGCTATAGTGACTGCTGTACCAGTTTGTAAGGGCCCAATAGTACTGCTTTTTTCTTTTATTGATTATTTTACCCCTGAGGACCACCATTTATGATATTTGGTGGGTTTGGATATCAAAAATAATCATATAATAAAAAATAATCATTGATATTTTCTGACCTTTTTTTCTCTTGTTACTGGGCCTTCAAGACCGATATATATATAAATTAAATGAGGAAATGTTGTTTTTCATTATAATGGGCTCTTTAAGGTTATCCTTAATCTTGAAAAGCTGCTGTTGATTATATTTGAACATTAGCCCGAATTTACATTTCAAATGAAATTTTGTTTGATATCATTTAAAGCCTGATTGAAGACAATTTCAGTTTTAATTTAAAAGGTACTCAACTCCTATCTGAGCTCTAGTGAGAATCAGGGTATACAAGAGTGCTGAAAATGGTAAATATCGGAATAGAGGGAAAACAGATGGAGGTGTAATGAAGTAAATCAGGCCATGCTTACTGGTTCACCGTTTCATATGTTGGACATCAGACACAGCGACAGATAGGGACGAAAGGGGACATTAAAAAGGACACCTCACCTCTCTCAAGACAGCTGTGTGTTAATTTAAAATCATGGTCCTGTGTGATTAAACCTGTCCTTGTCTTTCCCACATTCCATGGATGCTCCTCACCAACACAACAAACACGTTTGCTTGAAAGGAAGGAACTGTGAGCGGTGCAGAAATCTGTTCTATAGAGATGTTGGCTCATCACTGTGGGCTGAGGATGCATGTAAACCATGTGATTGCAACATTGCTGGGACAGTCAATGGCAGTCTGGAGTGTGACCAGGTAAGGTTCATATACATAGACAGACACTAAGAACATGAATTAGTTCTCAAGTAACTGTTTGCAGTGCCAGTGTTTGAACAGTGAAGTGTTACATTGTACTTTGCTACTCTGAAACATGACCAACTTACATAAGTGTAGGCAGTTGCCAAGGATTCATTGTTAAGGATGTGATAAGACAGAGATAGTGGCTTTATCATAAACTAGGCTAAAAACTTGGCTAGGTCAAGGAACAGTAAAAATATATTTCTCTGACAGTCTGGCATGTTGGCTGTAAAAAAAAAAAAATAAATTTGATCCACGTCCGAATTTAGTGTTCTTCTGGTCACCTCAGTAGCTCTTCTGAGGCAGCCTCCGTTGATGTTATTTATCTGTCATTGAAAACTACAGATTTCCCATATTTATGGTTTCATAGTGGGCAGCATGGTGGTGCAGTGGTTAGCTCTCACAGCGAGAAGGTTCTAGGTTCTAGGTTTCCCCGGGTCGGCCACAGATGCATTTCTGTGCGGAGTTTGCAAGCTCTGTCTATGAGTTGCCCTGCGATGGGTTGGCCTCCTGTCCTGGGTGTACCCCGCCTTAGGCCCACAGTCAGCTGGGATTGGCTCCAGCTTCCCCGCGACCTGGAAACGGAAGAAGCAATTTAGAAAATGGATGGATGTTTAAATAGTAAAACTGACACTAAAATGTATTACTGTACCTGCACTGTAGCAAAGGAAAGCACTATACAAGTTTCAGCCAAATTTTTACTTTTGTTTTCTTGTCTTATTTTGTTTACTTTGTCATTGTTTTTATTATTATTTTTTGTTTATGAACTCCCATGGAACATTGTATTAGAAATGCACATTCCTAATGCAAACTATTAGTAACTTATCAGTTTATCGTCAAGTGTATAACTAATACTGGTGATAAAAATGTAAAAATTCCAGTTAACCATTAGATTACCTGGATATATTTTTAAATGGGCTAAACAGGCTAAACTGTGTTATCACTTGTTAGTATTTCAGGAAAGAAAACAGGCCTTTGATCCTATGCTTGATGAGGGACTAGAAAATTCCACATTTATATACAGCTCTTGGCTAATTTCTTGCTGGCGGAGCCTGCATCGACATATTGGCTGAAGACTTTAGTATTCACAGCAGCATTTATCAGTGTTGTGATCGGTAAGGGATTGCAGTGAGTATGTAAAAGTGTCATTAAGAGGCCCTTCCCTCTCTCTCTCTGGAGAATCCCCTCTCTGCTTCCCTCTGCCCAAACATCATCAGAGCCTTTTAGGAGGGCTGAGGCCATCCTTGTCAATAGATATACTGGATGACAAATTCAAAATCAATTGCCAGGTCAGAGCCGTGTTGAGATTGTTACCTTATTTAAATTCCATGAATGATTATTTCCTTAATCTCTCAGATGGCTTCATTTGTTGGACTGTGCTATTGCTGTGGAGTGCTGGTTAGGCTTTGGGCCTGTCGGTTTGATGCATAGCAGTGAAAGACTAGCTTGTGCTTAGCATACTAATAATATGTAAGATAATATATTTTTTCTGTTAATTAATGAATTATCTATCCCAAGGAGTGTAAGATATGTAATGTAGTAGCTTAAGAATGTCACATCTCCTGCTACTTTTATAAGCACTTAAAGGATTGCCTGGAAATCCTAATTTGGCTAACTAGGAAACGGTGAATGCAGTGAATGCTAGAAGGGGCTAATTAGCATGGATGCATCATTCAAATTCCTGATTCTTTTGTTTTCACCCATTTAAGCTTCATGACGTTTCTGATTAAATGGTAAGTTAGGTCAGGTGCTTTGCAGGTGTATCTGCAGGCATGTTATCAGTTTGTATTTCTGCTTTGAGTATTTCTTTAGTGTATGGTAACAGCCAACCTGACCACTTTAGCAGTTTGCTGATGATAATGACCCATATTGAGGTCCTGCGCTTTTATCAATATTTCTTTGTACTGGGATGACAGACAGACATGTCTGGCCTGAGGAGAACAGTTGTTTATGTGGATTTAATGGCTGTTTTATGCATATTTGCCAGTTTTAGTAGTGACAACATCACTGTTATTACAACAGTACAAGCTGTACTAGTAAATCTCACTCATAAACATACAAACCCTATTTTCAAAAAAGTTGGGATATTTTCCAAAATGCAGTAAAAAAAAGTCTGTGATGTTAATTCATGTTAGTTCAAAATGCAAAGAAAAGACATTCAGTAGTTTTACTGACCAGCTTATGTTTCTTTTGTAAATATACACATATTTGATGGCTGCAAAACAGATTCATGTTTACCATTGTGTTGCAATAACTTTTCTTTTAATGGTATGTTTTAATTGTTTTGGAACTGAGGAGAATAACTGTAGTAATTTTGCAAATAGAAATGTGCATTCTTGCTTGTTATAAGACCTCAGCTGCTCAGCAGTCCGTGATCTACAATGACGCACCAAACATTTTCAATTGGAGATAGATCTAAACTGGCAGCAGGCCAGTCAAGCACACACATTCTGTGTCTACAAAGCCACAATGTTGTACCCCGTGCGGAATGTGGCCTGGTCTTGTCCTATTTAAATAAGCAACCATGTCCTAGGAAGAGACATATATATCTCCGAGCACCTTTACAAACATGCCCTGATAAACAGCTATACCATCACAGATGCTGGCTTTTGCACTGTTCGCTGATAACAATCAATCAGTGGATGGTCATCACCGAAAACCAGCTGAAATGTGGACTTACTTAAACACAGCACATGGTTTTCCATGTGATGAGCTCAAGCACAAAGTGCTTACCGGTGTTTCTGCATAAAGTTGATGTATGGCTTCCTCTTTGCTTAATACAGTTTAAAGTTTCATTTTTTGATGCAGCGATAGACTGTTATATTTGTCACAGTGGCATAACAGTTTTTTAGGCAGTGCTGCCTGAGGGCTTGAAGATCATGCACATCATGCAACCATGGTTTCTAAACTTTTCACAATATTATGTTCTGTAGAGGTTAATACACCTGAATCTTGCACTGAAAAAAGGTTCAATTTGAACTAACAGTTCTCTCATTCATTTTGGCACAAAGGGGTAAGCCATGACCCATCCTTGCTTGCAAAGACTGAGCCTTTGATTGATGCTATTTACCCAGCCATGATGTCTCACCAGTTACCAATTAGCTGCTTAATGTCTTCCAACAGGTGTTACTTCAATGTTCTGTGCACTTTTCAATCTTTGAAAGCTTATCTTAGTTGTCTCAACTTTTGTTGAGTGTGTTGCAACCGTCACATTCTAAATTTGGGCATATTTGCAGTTTTTATTGCGCCTTTCTCCAACCTGATGCCCACACAACAAAATATTCTGTATGTGGCCATTTTTGTAGGGTACGAAAAAGACAAAATAGTTTAACCTAAATATTGTTATATTTTAATATTTTATATATTTAAGTTATTACCACAACAATGAAATGAATTTAGCTCAAATATATACATGTATATATGTGTATATATATATGAGAGAGAAAGAGAGAGAGAGAGAGAGAGAGAGAGAGAGATAAGGATGTATTCACACCTACAGCTGTAAGTCTGTTTGAATCAAACCGTAGTGTTTTTGACCTATTGATTCGGTTCCTTTAGGGAGATGTGAACACAGTAATCACAAAATTTGGTGCGGACCAAAACAACCACACAGCTATCCCTCAGAGGATATACCTAGAGGTGCTATCGCTCCAGTTATTTGTCATTCAAATTGGTTGTTGTATTGTTATTGCCTGATTACTGTGCAAAGTAGTTGGAGCTTTTTAGTCTGTCCTCTGTACCATTTCAATTAAGTCCTAAGTGAAAGTGTGATGGCTGTTAAGTTTAGCCGTCCAAACATAAGAGACACACTTGCAGCGGATAACTACAGTGCTTGACCAGCTGACCACATGTACAAGCTGTATGTGCTCAGGCGAACTGTGTGTGCTCCCCTTTGCTTACCTCAGTAATGGAGATAAAAAGCATCCCAATGGGGGCCCGGGGGTAGGGGTGGTGGTGAGGTGTCCATCCGTGACACACGCACACTTGCACTTTGCTGCTGGAGTGTCCTAATTGGAGCGCTGTCACGTGTTGCTGTCTTCTTCCTCCATAGATGGGGGGCCAGTGTAAGTGCAAGCGACATGTGTCTGGCCGACAGTGCAATCAGTGCCAGCATGGATTCTACGAGCTGCAGTCTGCGCTGGCTGACGGCTGCCGAGCCTGTAACTGCAATGCCGCCGGGACAGCACGGCCAGATATTACCTGTCACCAGGACTCAGGTCAATGCCAGTGCAAGGCCAACGTAATCGGTAGGTATCAAACAGCATTGCACCCACCGTCTCTCTCTCTCTCTCTCTCTCTCTCTCTCTCTCTCTCTCTCTCTGTCTCTCTCTCTGTCTCTCTCTCTGTCTCTCT